>JAFVLL020033739.1:68416-96543 GCA_021397915.2 Tor tambroides | reverse complement strand
AAAATAAAAATGCTTCTTCAAAGCCGTTTTAAAAGCGAACACAGAGGGGGCAGCACGAATGGCTAGAGGTAGATTATTCCATAGCCGAGGACCGGTGTTGTGCTGAATTCTGACCCCTGCCAGATTACTACCCCCCTAGTATTGGTAGGTTTAGGGTTAGGTGTGGGGGAGGGGTTAGGATTAGGGGTGGGGTTAGGATTAGGCAATCAGGTAGCGATTTCAACGAGAGAGGGTAATAATTTGGCAGGGGTCGAAAATGGGCACAACACCGGCAATCGAAAAGGCCCGATCCCCTTTTCGTTTAAGTTGGGACTGCGGTACCTGGATCAATCGCTTGTCAGCAGATCTCAAGTTCTTAACAGGTTTATGCAAAGTAACAAGATCTGACAAATACAAAGGTGCGAGACAGTTTAAAATTTTGAAAATTATTACTAAGGCCATAAAATCGATCCAATATCTAACAGGTAAGCAATACAAGGATGCTGCAATTGGAGTTATTCTATCCCTCTTTCTCCTACCAGTCAATAGTCTGGCAGCAGCATTTTGAACAAGTTGTAATCGAGTTACCAATTACTGAGAAATTCCTAAATACACAACATTACAATAATCCAATCTAGATGATATAAAAGCATGGATGATTGTCTCCAAATTTCTAGATGAGAGCATTGGTTTAATCTTAGATATTAACCTTAAGTAGTAGAAACTAGTTTTCACCACAGTAGTAACTTGTTTGACAAAATTCAGCTCTGAATCAAAAAGGATTCAGGACCAAAAAGAGGACCAAAAACAACCACATCTGTTTTGCTCTCATTTAAACGGAGAAAATTCTTAGTCATCCAGGATTTTACATCCTCGAGACACTTAACAATTGTAGCACAAGACTTATCAACTGGGTGTAATGGAACAGTATCGTCAGCGTAACAGTGGTATGCAATCTCATGTTTCCTAAAAATACTCCCCAACTGTAACATATATAGAGAAAACAGAATTGGACTTAATATGGACCCTTGTGGGAGCCCACAAGATAGAGGAACTGCAGGAGAAGAATGATTACCCATCGTAACAGATATAGACCCATTAGACAGATAACAAGAAAACCTTTGTAAAACAATACCACTAATCCCAACCTCCTGCTGTAAACGATCTAACAAAATTCTATGGTGGATTGTATCAAAGGCGGCAGTTAAGTCGAGCAAAATTAAAATAGCAGAGTTACCAAAATCCAAAGTGAGCAAGAGGTCATTTGACACTTTAAGAAGAGCCGTTTCGGTGCTAAATCCTGATTGAAAACAGTCATGAATATGGTGGTCTGTTAAGAATGCAGACAATTGGAGAGAGACAATCTTTTCCAACACTTTCGACAAAAAAGGCAATGTGGAAATAGATCGAAAATTACTAAAATCGAGATTTGGCTTCTTCAGAAATGGCCGAATCACTGAATGCTTAAGACAAGATGGAATAACGCCAGAGCTCAGCGAGCTAGTGATGATAGTCAAAACAGCTGGACAAAACACCTCTCTAAAGAGACGAGTTGGCATAAAATCCGCTGGAGAGGTAGATGGTTTTAGTTTTAAAATGAACTCTATCAATTTATCAAGATAAATTAGATAAAAATGAGTTAAAGACTTTTGATTTTAGTGGTACAAGTAAGTCTAAAATATTTGTACAAGTCTCATTAAACAACACAGTTAGATCCTCAGTATTGTGGCTATTAGATGGCACTTCTAACACAGTTCTAGCTGTGGACTCTAAATATGCATTGGAGAATTCCTCTGCAGTTGAGGAAGTTAATACTCGAGAGTAATACACATCATTCTGCTCACTTGAAGGCGAATATGAGAATAATATGTTAAACATAACAGGCATATGATCAGACAAACAGCTTTCATTAATACTGAAGTTACATACTGGGAGGCCAAAAGATAAAACAAAATCAATAGTATGTCCTTGTGTATGTGTAGGTCCATTAATGTGTTGGACAAAGTCAAATGAGTCAATGAGCTGCATAAACTTCTTCACCAGATAATGGGAAGGGCAACATACATGAATATTAAAGTCACCCAAGATCAGTAATTTGTCCACAGTAGGAACTATATTAGACAGAAGAGTCCCGAACTCGTGAATATGGGTGGATTTTGATGTGAGAGGACAAGAGAGGATGGGACTTTTCACTGGAGAAATTGTTGTTGTGGACTATGGATTGCTATTATGGCCTGAAGCAAAGGTTTTAAATTAAAACACAATAATAATGGATTTATTTCTTGCAAACACTCAGTTTTTCACTTCATAAGATGTTAACTGATAGACTGGAGTGGTGTGGGTTACTTGTGGATTATCGTGATGTTTTTATCCGCTGTTTGGACTCTCATTCTGACGGCACCCATTCACTGCAGAGGATCCATTGGTGAGCGAGTGATGCAATGCTATTTCTCCAAATCTGCTCCGATGAAGAAACAAACTCATCTAGATTTTTGATGGCCTGAGGGTGAAGAAATTTTCAGGCAAATTTTCATTTTAGGGTGAGCTATTGCTTTAAATCCTGAAAAATTGCTTCCGGTTCATTTGTAATTCCGGAAATGAAAGTTTGAGCACGATGCATTGTAGGATGCAGCATCCCATGTAGTGTGCTCTGTTGTTTGCTGCACATTTTAGGTAATCCATATATTTAAGGCATACAGAAAATGTGCATACTGCACACAATATATATTGCATACTAAAGAGATGTTCCCTGTTCTCAATCAGGTACACTGCAATCTGCTAGTATGCAGCCATCAACTCCAGTACAGCTGTGCATTGATTATTTATTCATGACAGCTGTAATCAATATAATGCAAGAAACCTCAGAGCTCAGCTAAAGTGATTCACTAGAGTGATGTCATGTGACCATTTTGTGCGCATTCAGCACAGAGCAGAATCCACAGAAAGCACAGCTTTGGATTCCCACATCCATGCACGTATGCATGAGGTAAGTGGTAAAAATCTGAGCTGTTAACCTGAAAGTTGTAAGTTTGAACCCTATTATTATTTGAACCCATCCATGAACTATAACCACTGTGCACTAAGTGTGTCAGCCAAACGCCCTGTCGCAGTCACCCCAGTTATGATCCCAAGCCAAACCCACTGATCAGCACAAATCTGTATTGATGTAATGTTTGCATTGCAGAATTAGTGTTTTTAAGCATGCAAATCCAATTACTGCCCCCTCAGCGACAAATTCAGTTACCTGATGATCCAGAGCACTTGGCTCAAGCTCTAACAAGCCAGTGCAGCACATCTTCTCCATTATCCTAATTGAGCACTACACACTGATGTCTAGTCACACTAATGGAGGGGGATAGAGACTGGTCTCGTTTGAGAAGAAAAATGTGATTAATGTCCACGCCATGATGAAATGTTTGTGAGATTAGTCATGCTTCACTTTTTCGGTCTAGCTGTCATTCTTTGCATTTGCCCATGTAGAAAAAAATGAAGGTTTTATTGCCAACTATTAATCTTAGTTTACATGTAAAGGACTTTATCTTCTAATGGAAGGATAACCTTTTTAAAGGAAATTTGTAATCTTAATATTTTTTTTTTTATGCAGGAACCATTTTATGAAAGCAGTAAGACTAGCAATTTTGTGAATTGTGGGTTGCAGTGGTAATTTTGTGTGACAAAATATAAATGTTTAGGTTTATGTGTGAACTTTCCAACATGAAATTAGTTTTTTTGTGATAATCTTTGTGCTATTTGGTTCTATTAAGAGAAATTAATACTTTTATTCAGCGAGGATGCATTAAATTGATCAAAAGAGACAGTAAAGACATTTATAATGTTACAAATTTCAATTTCAAATAAATGCAGTTTTTTTAAACTTCCTTTTTATCAATAAATCTGGAAGTAAATGGTGAAAAAACATGGTCTATAAAAAATATTAAGCAGCGCAACAGTTTTCCAGTGTTATTTTCAGCATCATTGATACTATTATAGTTTTCGTTAATATTTTGAATTAGATATTATTTTATATTTCCTGTTATCACTTTAATTTTAAAAGTTTTTATATTATTATTTTTTTTATTTTTGTCATTTTTATTAGGTATTTAAAAAAATGTCTGTAGTTTTTATTAATTTTTAGGTTATTTTACTTCAAGTTAAACTAAACAAAAATAAGAAATATTGCCTTTGATATTATTTTAGTTAAATGTATTTTTTTTCAAGTAACAGACGTGATTTTTAATTTTAGTTAACTCTAATAACCCTGCTGTTTTTCAACATTTACAAGAAATGTTTCTTGAGCAGAAAATCAGCATATGAGAATGATTTCTGAAGGATCATGTGACACTGTAGATTGGAGTCATGATGCTGAAAAGTCAGCTTTGAATCACAGGAATAATTTAAAAAGTTTTATAATATTTCACTGTTTTCACAGTATTTTTGATGAGCATGAGAGATGACTTTCAAAAACATGATAAAAATCAACCCCAAGCTTCTGAACAGCAGTGTACAGTGGCATAAATTCAAACACACTATGAGTTTTGTAAGGACTTGATGAGCTTTTATTGATATTGCATAGAGCAGCACCTTTAGCTTTCACAGTATCATTGTTAACAGCTGTTGTGTTTCATGTCAACAAACCGAGTCTTATCATTGAGTCAGTGCATTATGTCTTAAGGCAAGAAGTATACTAGAAAGACATCATATCATTTTAAATAATGAAATGGAGTTTCAGCTCAAAGTGCGCCTGCGAGTGATGATATTATAGCACCATTATTGCCAAACAACTTCACATTCGTGTAAAATCTCGCATCGTTCAAGTCATTAGCAGCATAAATGTACTTGCTCTTTAATTCAAACGCGCTATAGTTTCTGTTTTAGACGCGACGGCTCAGCATGACTCCGTACATCCCTCCAGACCACACATGCAAGTCAATCATTAACACGCATGCAATTATTTTTGCTAGCTGCATCAAATGCCATTTGCTTCAAATAGAATTATTTCTAACAATTGATTATTACTAATTCCCTGTCAAAGTCATTTGCATCACTCTTTTCCTTTGATTTCCTTCTTCGCCTGTGGACTGACTTTCTCCACCTTCTTGGTGACTTTCTTTTTCTCCTGAGGCTTTTCCTCGGACTTCTTCTCTTTCTCTGTGTCAGGTTTGCTCTCCTTGTCTCCATTGGTGATGGTTTCCACAGTTCTGGTTTGGACCTCTTCTTTCGGACTGGCTTCTTCTTTGGCCGGGCTTGCCTGGTATCCGTTGGGAACAGCAACTACTTTTTCTTCTTCTTTTTCTTGCTGCTTTTCTTCTACTGGGCTTTCCGGTTTCTCCTTTTCTGGTGATTTCTTCTCATCTTCCTCCGAATCGCTCTTTTTGTCACTCTTCTCTGAATCGGCCTTCGTTTCCTCTCCTCCAGACTCGTCTTTCTTCTCTTCATCTCCTTCGGATTTGGTCTCCTCTTTCTCGTCATCTTTTTCATCAGCTTCTTCTTTCTCCTCCTCCTCATCTTTGGTTTCTTCTTTACTTTCCGCCTCTTGTTCTTCACCACCCTCTTCCTCTTCCTTTCCTTCTTCGTCTTTCTCGCTGCCTTCTTTCTCTGCCGTTGGAGATTTGTCACCGCTCAGTTCTGTCTCCCCAATCACTTCCACTTGTTCCTCTTCCTCCTCAACTTCTTCCACTTCTTCCCCCTCTTCTGCCTCCTCTTCCTCTTCTTTCTCTTCCTCCTCAGCAACTTCTCCCTCTTCTGCTGTTTCTTCCTCATCTCCTCCTTCTGCCTCTTCCTCTTCTTCGGCCTCGGGAGCAGCAGAACTCACTTTGGCCTCAGTGGCGGCGACAATCTCTTCCTCCTTTTCGTCCTCTTCACCCTCACCAGCTTCTTCCGCCACTTCTTTAGCCACCTCTGCCAGATCCTCATCGAGTTCACTCTCTCCTTTGGTCTCCTCGATGATCTCCTCCACTATTTTATGTTTGACCTTAGAGGTTTTAGGCTGGCTGTAGGCAAACATGGGGCTTGAAATACTTCCGGAGACGGTACGGAAGCGTGTCTCCTCACCCTCCAGCAGTTTCCTACATTTGAGAGAGAAAATTGTCATTAATCAAATCAATGACATGCAAAAGAGCAAAAAGCTACACAACTCTACCTGTAAGCTGCTATTTCAGCATCCAGTGCCATCTTGACATTAAGCAGATCTTGATATTCACGAAGATGACGAGCCATTTCCCATTTTGTTCCCTTCAGATCATTTTCCAATTGATGAATCATTTCCTGTTGAAGCAGGTGCAATAAATTCATTCACAACTTCGTTAGATTCCACTTAAAATTAAACAATAAATTACTAAGTATTGACTAAAAAAAATAAATAAATAAAAATAATAATTTAATTTATAAAAGTTCTCAGCTGGAGTAAATGTTCTCTTAGTACCCAATGTAGCACCCTACATGAATTGTTTTATAAATTATACCAGATTTGGCTGAAACTAACTCAACAGGCCACTAAAATGAAATCCTGCAGCGCCAGTAAAAAGTATGCGCACTGCTCGTTGCGCATGATTACGCACGCAGTGCGCAAACCACCTGTGCAATAATGGCTGCGGTTCAAGACCTAGTGTGCAGCATTTTTGGGCCATCCTATATTCTGCAACACAGCCATGTACCTTTGGTTCGAATCAGAAAATAAAAACAACCTAAGAACAAAACATTATCGTCATATCATGAAAACTGCGTAAAAGCATCCGATAGCCATTATTTGAAGTGGTTGCGCAACGCGCAGCTGCACAGTGTTTACACTTACATCATACTAGTACAGCAGGATTTCTGTTTTGAGTTTTTTTTCAGATCTGATATAAATCATAAAACAACGATCACATTTGAATTCTTTCGAATTCAAATAAAACATATTTTATTTAATATATTAATATTAAATATTAAATGTAAGTATTTTTAATTTTAATAAAACTATGCATAAAATACATAATTGTGTATTTTATTTTTATTTATTTATGAATTAGTTTAATACGTATATATTAAATATTTTAAGTTAAACTTACAATGTATTTAATTTTTTTTTTAAAACATAAACTGACCTGATAACTGGCAACGTCGGTGTTGTGGCGGTCTTCGATATCATGCAGCTGCCTTTCCAATGAATCTTTGGTGCCACGAATAGCCTCCAGCTCAATGTTCTTGGCTTGGATCTGACGGCGGTAGTCTGCGATCTCGTCCCGTATGGACTTTATAGCACCCTTGTTGTGTTCCGCGGCGTCCGTCAGCATGGCATAGCGGCACTTGAACACCTCTTCAGCCTGCTGGAGGTTCTTGGAGGAGAGCCCGTCCAGTTGAGCGCGGATCTCCCGGAGCGCAGAGGTGATGTCGGTCTTCTGGAGGTCCCTCATCTCCACCACCGGCACCTGCGCGGCTTGAAGCTGAGCCAGAAGCTCGCTGATCTCCTCCTCGTGGTTCTGCCGCAAGAAGTTCATTTCGTCCACGAGCGCCTGGGCTTTCCTTTCCAACTCCAGCTTCATCAGAAGCGAGTCGTCCTTGTCTTTCTTCATGCCCCGGATCGCAGACTCCATGTGCTCTCTGAGCCTGGCTTCATCTTCGTAGCGCTCCCGGAGCCGCTGCAGATCCTCATCCATGTGGTCCGTGTCGAGCAGCATCTGCGCCTTGTCCTTGTGGAGCTGCTCCAGGGCGCAGCGCAGGTCTTGGAGCTCGTGGTCGTACGCATCGCTTTGCAGGGACTGCGACAAGCTCTGCTGCTTCAGCGCTTGGATCTCAGTCTCCAGTTGCTTGTTTTGCTCCTCGAGGAAGCGAACCTTGTCGATGTAGCTGGCGAAGCGGTCGTTGAGCCCCTGGAGCTGCTCCTTCTCGTTACTGCGCACCGGATCTCCATTGAGCGCCGCGCTCAGCTCGAAGCCTTCCGGAGACGCGAGCACAGCCCTGGATGCGGCCACATTTGTGGACCTTTTGAAAGACAGAGGACTGCTCTTAGCCCACGAGCGCATAGTGGAGGACGGCGGGCGGATAGTCCGTGTCTCCAGAGCCCTTCTGCGGGAGGTCACTATCATGTCCATGGTGAATGGTGCTTGTGAATAGGTGGTGTGGTGAGGGCATTGCTGCGTTCTGTCCTGTTGTATTTATACGCCGGCGTACTTTGTCAACGAGGCAGGAGCAGCACCCTCCCCTTGGAAAATCGATGAAGATGGAGGACTTTGGGTCATTGGGGTGTTCAGCAATTCACCTCAATGCCCCAAACAAACGAAGGCCTTTAAAATTGTATATAAGGTGAAGTCAAGAGGCTGTGACTTTCTGCATCATTAAAAGCGACTCACATGCATCACATGTTGTTTAGTGCACTTGCTGCGCGCTTTTTTCTCTTTTTAAATCACTTATCCTGTTGCAGCTAGACTTTATATGCTCACTCTATAGTTGCAATCTTTATCTACATGATTAAACGTGTATTTTGTCTGGGAAAAGATTGGAAAAATTAAGATATTTAATGTTTTTGTAAATAAAAAAAAAAATAAAAAAATAATAAAAAAAAGTCGCTGCATTTATTAAATCAATCAAAAATACAGTAATATTGTGAAATATTACTTTTTAAAAGAGCTGGTTTATTTCAATATATTGTAAAATGTAATTTCATCTGATGCAAAAATATATTTTAACTTCTTTTAAAATCTTTCTATAAATTTTGTGATTTCATGTGAAAATAAAATTTCAAAATGCTGTTTTGAGTACAAAATATTTATTTGCTTCATCAGTTTTTAATAAAAAGAAATAAATATTTCCAATCCTTGTGTAGAACTTTTAGCCCTATTCTGGATCAAACCACCAAGTTAAATGCCTTGCAAGTGTAACTTTCTTTGCCAATTAATAATGTCAGCCGTCAGCCTGAGCTGATGCACTGCAGGATTTGGCCTCTGTTGCCAGGAAGGTTCAATAATGCAGCAAAGTACCAAGGTTATAATAAGTTTTCTAATTAATTTTACAGATCACACGGGAGTCTTTTTAGTCCAATGCATAATAAACGACCAAGAGCTTTCTAAAATAATAATTACATCTTCCTCATAAGGACGTTCCCAGAGGATCAAAACGCATCTTGAATACAAATGTATATTAAAATAAGCTTAGCAGGGTGCAAGCTGTTGTGATATTAATATCATTATGATGATTATAAGACTAACCCAATCAAACAGCAGTTTATCATGCACTTAAATAATTTAACCAGATAATAGCCATGGTGAGTAAAATCAGCACACATACTGGCAGCAGTGAGGCATGATGGGAAATACAGTACACATATGTCAGAGGTTACAAGAAGCTTTTGCAAAGGAATTGATCAATACCAATTATAGATAATCAATAGAAAATATGAAGCTGACAATTAAGAGAGGAAAGTGGCCTGTTGCTAATGGCAGTGATGCGCTCACATCCAGATTTATGCTCTTAGACAATGGAGGCATAGGCTATATCTATCTATCTACTAATATATATACACAGTAAAAAATGACTGTGATTTTAACGGTAAAAAACTGTGAAAATGCTACAGTAAAAACCTGTTAAATGGTTTATGGTAAATTCCCCTAATATATACAATGAAAAACTGTAATAGACTTTTCAGACAATTTTACGGTGAAATACTGTTTTTGGAAGTGAAAAAGAATGTAAAATTTACAAGGAAAAAACGTAAATTGATGTTCCCAAAATTCTCTGCGTTGTTTCTATGTTGTTTCTCAGTTTTGTTTCTTAGATTTTTCTTATCTATATCTATATTTTCTTATTTCTTTCTATATTAACATTTTATCAGTTAATGCAATTACAGTATTTAATTGTAAATTTAAGTTAAAACCATAAAACCTAAAATGTTGCTACTGTATTTTTTACGGTGGAATTCCGGCAACCACAGCTGCCCGTTTTTTACCGTAAATTTTACGGAATTTTTTTTACAGTGCATATATATATGTATATATTAATGCTGTCAAACAATCGCATCCAAAATAAGTTTTTGTTTACATAATATATGTGCATATGCTGTGTATATTTATTATGTATAAATACAAACACATGTATATATTAAAAATGTTATGTTTATATATTAAATATATTTTTATATAATATAAAATATAAGTATAAATATATAAATGTATATAAATGTATTTTCAAAATATATACTGTATGTGTGTATTTATATGTACATAATAAATATACACAGTACACATATAATATATATTATACACACGTGTGTGTGTGTGTGTGTGTGTGTATATGTATATATATATATATATATATATATATATAACTTAGAAAATTATACATTTAGTTAACTTTAGTTTTGTTTAGTTAGTATGGATATTTAAGTTTTGAAGTTGCTATAAATAATTGCAGCAACATTTTTACAGTGTATATATAAGTATTAAAAATAAAATAATAAAGCAACCATGAATTGACTTTTAGTTTAAATATTCATGTTAGACAGTGTTTTTAAAGTACAAATATTCCATGTAGTCTCTGAATTAATATGCAGCTTGCCTATAAACTTACATGCATAAGCATTAAAAAATAAAATAGCTTACAGAATATATTGAATAGCCTGTAATATTATAGAATATACAGATAAATGATAAAATGCGGGACGTGGCCGCTTAAATATTGTCCATATTATAATATGTAGGCTATATGTTGAGCTAGCTGTTTGTGCATGCTCTCTAGTATCCTATCTCATCCGTCTCATATGTCCTGATGTTGATTTCGTGATAGGGAATCGCCTGCCGCAGTGGAACACTAGACGCTCGAATGTAATTGTAAGGGCCAATAAAGTTGCTTTTTGCCGATTATAAAATCGCACAGTCATGCTTTTGGGTGCTTAGACAGTGCGCCGTTGATGCCTCGAGCCAGGTTGCGAGCTAATAGCGGGCTGCAGAGATGCTGAATCAGCGCCAGAGATACGCAGAGGAACACAACACAGCTCGATTACCGGAGCAAACGAACGGGAATGTAAGACGGATAGTACTACACGATGTGTGCACGAGTGTTTGTGTATGCTGGAGCAGAAAAAAAAAGTTTTCTACGCAGAGAAACATAAATACACATGAACTAGAGAGAGATGCATTATTCCAGTCTCTTTTGGTTCGCTCGCTAGGGTGTTCGTGAGCTTAAAGAGTGGTGATTTGAGTATTGCTTTTCTCACTCAAACCCAGCGGAAGCGAACAGAGTCTTCACCCGGCCGTCAGCATCTCTCTCCTCCCGTCAGCAGCACCTGACAGCACTGTTTTTCCTGCAGACTCACACGCGCGGTCTTCCTTCAGGTCGTCTACACAATCACAAGCTCCGCCCCTCTGCAGCACACGACTGCACTGAATACTCACCGAGCACCAAAGTGAGGCCCGCGTGTGTGTGTGTGTGTCAGTCTGAGAAAGATAACATTACCAAACACACATTTGTTTTTCTCTGCAGTGTTTTTATACTAAGCTAATGATAGGCTATTTTATACCCCCTAACACTCGTATAAAGTTTCTGCATTTTTTGATTTTCATCAGCACATTATTGAGCCTGTTTAATAAGCTGTTTTCCTCGAGAGGACCTTTAGCTGCTCAACACTGTGGGTGATTTCATGTTTTACTGGACTTGTGGGGAAATGTGCTCCCATAATGTAGGCAAAACAGAATTTTCTCTTGTTTTGTATATGTATATAATATAAATAACGAACTACAGGGTAATAAAATAGAAGACGCCCCCTTAAGAACAATGTGCATTTACTAAATTGTAACATATTTAGATAAGATTAGCATATGCTAGATGATTATGCATCAGCCAATGTTTTAAGGGAATAAATGAAAACATTTCCTAATTTAGTTACCACAAAATATAAAATTCAAAACCTTAATTGTAAACCTTTTATATATATATATATATATATATATATATATATATATATGGAAAAAAATATTATCATTCAGGGTTTTATATATATAGGCCTATGCATCATCATGAAAAACTAAAGTATGGTACAAAAAATATAATGTATGTAACCCTGAATGATAAGAGTTTTTTTTTTTTTGTACCAAAAGCAGCATACTTTTTTTTTTTTTTTCTTGACAGTGCTGCAGTTCCGCTCAGACATGGGCTGTGAGTTAGCTGTCATATAATATAGTGTTTAACTGCCCTGTCCTTCAAAAACAGCTGCTTCACATCTTCACAATCTGTGCGGAAATGTTCCTCTCAGACTCCTCAGATCAAACTGAAATGATCTGGAGCAGAGGCAGCACAACGTTTGACAGATTTACTCTTATTGTTAGGTTTTCTGCTGTTGACAGTCGTTTTTCATCCTTATTGCATGACTGTGCACAGTGGGTGGGGTGAGCCATATTTTTGAAGACTGAACAGGTTTCATTGAGATGTGGACAGGCATGATGATGATTTCACTTGTCTGACATCAGGAAGTTGCATAAGTTCAGAATGAGATATTTTGCAGTGTAGTTTGAATAAAGGCTAAAGAGGAAGCTTTGAGTTCTGAAAGTTACAGTATGTTTTCATACAATGAACTCAGGTTGAGAAAATGTTATTCCTCGTGATATGATCATTGTATATTGATCTTTTCACACTTTTCAACTATGCTAACTCAAATCACTACAGCAGCAACCTATGGCAGTGTCACTAACAATACATCACTAACAAGAGACAAAATCAATAGCTGATAATCTGATATCATTACTGTGGATGCTTCACGTGTTTTTATGCTCTTCTAAGATCAAATATCTCTTCAAACGATCAGACCTTGAAACAAGCATTTGAGGAGAATCTTTTTCTTTGCGTCTGTCCTCTGCGTCTCACTGTCCGTCTGTAGTGTGTGTGTATGCAGCGCACCCCATTAGTGTAATAGCATAAATCATAACTGTATGTTACTCTACTAATGCAGGACTCACAGCGGTTATAAAGGTTTCTGAAGCTTAATTTTTCAGTGCCTATCTATTTTTGAAATCTGCTTTCTTTTTTAACTTTCATATTTAAATGTGTTTTTGAGTATGTATGTATGTGTGTGTATATATATATATATATATATATATATATATGTAAGTATTTTTATGCTTTCTGGATCTGGGCCTGGTCTCTCTTGAAAAAAAGTTAAAGATAAATATGAAATAAACTGATATATTAATAATTATAATTGATTTTATTTTATTTGATAATTATATTTGATTTCTTCATAGTTTTTTTTTTTTTGCTTTCTTGGCCTGATCCTGGTCTCTTTTGAGAAATAAGTTTGATTTGGTTGTGGTTGAGGAGATCCCCCCCCTTTCATGTAAAGCACTTTGAGTACCCAGAAAAGCGCAATAAAAAATGTAACAAATTATTATTATAATTATCTCAATGGGACAAACATGGTTGAATATGAATATTAAATGTGTAGTAATAATAACAACAACAACAACAACAACAACAATAATAATAGTCTACATATAAAAACAAATAAATACATTTTTACACAAAATCAATATGCATACCACCATTAAGCTTCCTAATTCAGTCATAAATTAACTAACATTTGGATATAGTTTGTGAAATTATATGTGTAACTTAAGCACTCATTTGTTCTTAGTTGGATTACTTTCCTGTTGATTCCAGCAGTGATATGTGTACAATAATATACACTAGAAGATTTAATAACAAAAACAACAAACCTTACAAACTGTACTATCGTCCTGCTGCAGAGCTCTTATGAGGTGTTTAATGCTTCTTCCAAAGAACAGGGCGAGTGTAACTTCATTACTGCAGTGGATATAAATCTCCCACAAATGCCTGTGTGCCCGACACTAACACACACACACACACACACACACACACACACACACACACACACACACACACACACAAGGAGAACTACGTCTAAGACCATTGAGCCCAGATGATTAACAACCTCTACATCTGCGCCAGCCTTCATTGTCATATCCATTATACGGCTGTATCAGGACACCTGTCTCACTCGCTCCATATTATTGCTGCTTCACTGTAACCAGTAAAAACAGGACAACCTTGGGTTGCATATGAATTATTTACCATGCATTTGGTGCAAAAGATGCTGCAGTCCGTCTTGCATGCTCTGCTGTCACCTGACCTTTACCCTCTATCCAGGACCTGAAAGGCAACACCCAGAATCTGCAGTGTTTTCCTCCTCTCTCTCCCTCTCTGTCTCAGTGCGATATTGGCAAGCGTAGTTACAGATGAGGAGAGGTGGTCCCACTTGTGACGTGGGTCAGTCCAGCACTGCATTGCACCCAGACCACACCCCACAACACAAGAGCGGCCACACCACACGCACCTTCAGACGGGCGCTGATGAATCGCTGCCTATATTTGAGCCAGTTGTGCTGCAATGCTGGTTTGGAGCGGATTGGCACGGCTCACTCCACTAAAGTTCATCTAGTTCATTTGCTTTATTCTGCCAAGCTCTTAATGCTCAATAATGCACAGTGGTTGTCGCTGAATGAAGACATCATTTATATGGTGGTGTTAAAAGCAGTAAAATGCATTAAAGTAACAATGAGCTACTATTTGGAATGGGCTGACGACAGTGGTGCGGGAACAGGGGGTGCTGAGGGTGCTGCAGCACCCCCTGTTTTTTTCTGTGGGCAACTGTAAACTGTTGTGAATAAAAAAAATAGGCTATATATATATATATATATATATATATATATATATATATATATATACACACACTGTATATTTATACTTGAATATTTGGGATTTGACTATGAAAAGAGATTTGATTATGTTTGAGTTTTGAGTTATTCAATAATTCAAATCAAATCACGATGTGTATTATTAACCAATCAGATTTGTTGTTGCCGATTACAACGCGTAACTAAGGTTAGCTTGAGGGACGTAATTTCATAATGAAGTGTGAATAGTTGCGGTAGCTTAAGAGAAATTTGTTATAATAAAGATTCATTTAAACATTTCTATGGTTGCTCCGATGTTTATAACATTTAGTTTACATTGGCTATTTTGCTATCTATTTCTATGTGCTCTTCGACATATTTACCATTTGCCCATTAATTTAACAGTTGTAAGAATTAAAGTTATCAAAGTTATTAAACTGATGCAGGGCTACTTGATGCCAAATCACGCACGCAGCACTGCCAATGCTTGCTTTTATGTTTGTGAATGTTATGTTTGTGTTGTGGGATCTGTAGGTTGTGGCTTAAAAGCGGAACATGGAAATATCATGGATGTACTGGGAAAAAAAAAACGTTTTAAACTTTTTTTTAAATTATTTTTGTTCTCAGCGATATGAGTCTTCCCCTTCTCCCAAAACAGCTTATAGCTACCTATTAAAATAGTTCAGTTTTGTATGTAATGGAAAAGTGATTAGGCTATGTTTCGTTTTTTTTTCTTCATAAAGTTAATTTAGAAAAACCTTGGGAGCATTTTTTGTTCGTTAATTTTTTTTTTTCTTTTAAGCAACGACCAAGCGGCCAGGGTCAGCAGTGAGTTGATCGCCTATGTTTGATTAATTTAGCCTTATAAAATCATCACGACTTGACTAAAATAAAATCGATAGATAGGCCTATAAAACAGTTCAAGCATATCACAGTGTTAGTTTAAATGTTTAACCTATATAAATGTGCGCTGTTAGACGCATATCCAACAGTTTGTGTGGAGAGTGGAAGCTGAAGCGAGCTTTACAGGACACCGAGGCTCCAGCGTGCAGGTCACTTGGATTTTTTTCTTACAGTAAAAACAACTTAAAATACGCCGTGTGATTTTTTCTCATAAAGGTAAGAGTAATATATCATCTGGAACTGTAAAGGGTCTACTTTTATTTGTGTGCGTTCACATTATCAACATTGTGCTTTTATAAAATAGGAAAAACAGAGGATGCGCTTTCTGCCGGTCTTGAACAAGAGCGCTTCAATGATGAACCGAAACTCGGCAGCTCGAAACTGGCTCACAGATATGATAAATATATCTATAGAAAGCTTTAAATTACTACTTTAAAACGAAATAATTCAAAGCAAAGCAAAAACTCTTCATTAGCATATGTAATCCGTTAAGATGCATATATTTCTCTCTCTTGGCGTCCAATGAAATTATTGCGGTTAAAGTTGCTGCGGCGCAATTTTGTCTGACTGATAGGCCTATGTGAATTATTTATTGGCCTATCTTTTTAATCCATGCAGCAAATGCTTTAAAAACAGCTTTAAAATTACTTTATTGCATTTCAGATGCTTTTAAAGAACTTTTCACTATACATTTTAAGGGATTTTAAGCTTGAATGTAGCTTGAATGTAAAACATTGTTATGAATTCATTGTTATAGCACAGCATGAGCTTGTGATGCATAAACACAAACTGCTAAAACAGATGTATTGAGATTAGATTTAGTTACAAACTTTCTTTTTGATCAACAAATGATCTACTAAGCAAGAATGCACTGAAAAATGTTGGTGCAGAACTTACTACAAAACAATTTTTTTCTCCAAAATTGCTATTAAATTTAAAGTAACACATTTAATTAAACGCGCGATTTTGAAGTAGAAAGACTTAAATAGTTTAAAAAAAAGAAAAAAAAGAAAATATACTCAAACAATTGAAAAAAAAAAAAAAATATATATATATTTTTTTTCAATTGTTTGAGTACATTTTCTTTAAAAAAACATTTAAGTCTTTCTACTTAAAAAAAAAAAAAAAAAAAAAAAAAAAAAATATATATATATATATATATATATATTTTACAGTGTACTAAGTGTATTCCTTTCATCGCTACTTTGGTGCATTATTTGTTCTGCACTGTTTGTGCTATACAGTAGACTTGAATCATGTGGTTTTTTTAAAGAGGCATGCTTTTATTTTTCTAAGCAAATTGATTGGACAGTTTTTCATGGTTGAAAGCAATAAACTACAGCTGAAACTACACTGTAAAAATATTTTTCAGAAGTCGTAAATAAAAGAGAAAAAGATTTTTGGAGTATGTTTTATAATAAAACACTCTTTCAGTCTTTCTACTTTTAAAATTTCATGTTTAATTCAATGTTACTTGTCGACTCTGTGTAATTATTTGTGAATTTTGCTAGCAATTTCTCAATAAAAATGGTTTCTACACCAACTTTTTTTTTTCAGTGTACAGTGTTCTTACTGAAAAACAATACTGTAGGATTCACTCTGAAGCAATTTTCACTCAGTAACTGCTAGTAAATTTCACAAATAATTACGCAGAAAAACATTGCCAAATAACACACTGAATTAAATGTGATTTTTTTCATTTGTAATAGACAGACTGAAAAAAGCAAAACAATTTTGAACATAATTTTTTCAGTACAGCGCAAGTTTTGCATTCATATTTATGCATTTGATAGACACTTTTATGCAAAGTGCCTTTCCAGGAAATGGAACCCATTACCTTTGATGAATGGGAACCATGACCTTTGAACTTTGCAATACTGACAGTTATTAAACTGAATTGAATTAACATTGAACTAAACTGAACTGAAGAAGGACACTATTATCTTCTGTAGAGCTGCTTATAGCTGAAATTGAATTTGTATATAATAGATTAATTTTACATCATTACATAATTTTACAGCATTATTATTTTTGTTTATTAATGTGAAGCTAATTTAAAACAGTCTGTATTGTATAACCCCCCCTAACAAAAATATCTTCTAACATTTTGTTAAAGTTATGAAAACATTAAGTTCAAAAATGTTAAAAAACATTTTTCCTTGATTATGTGAATGTTAGAGAAAACATTAAGGGAATGTTCAATTTAATAATTTTGCTGACATAATGAAACATTACTTTTAAATGTTCTCTGAATATTGTGAAATACGTAAGTAGTAACAGAAAAATGTTTCATTAACAATGTACTATAAAGAATGTTATTAAAGACCACATTTTGAACGAACATTCTATCAAAGTTACTGGAAGAATGTTCATAACTTTGAGAGCATCTTGCCAGAACAATAACCAAAGTTCTGAGAATGTTCCCTGTTAGCTGGAAAGTGCTATATAAAATAAATGTGACTTGACTTGGTCTACACCAATACTGTGGGTAATTGCCACTCACAGTTTTTGCAGAAAATGTAAAAATAGAGGGCATTTGCCCTTGACTAAATGCACAGAAACACTAGACTCAGGCACAGATGAAAGAGACACGAGAATGAATACGGAACATTGTAAATGTCATTTCATAAATGGATGGAATTTAAAATTCTAATCAATCCCAGTTTTGGATTCCAAAAGCAGACGGTTGCCATCGTTTTGGAGGAGTTAAGAGATAAAGCGGTCACATCCATGGAACTGGATCAACCCCATCAGCACTTCCAAGCCCAGAAACGTTGCATTTCCTTGACAAGATTTAAGGTCGAAGTGCTGAGCCTTTGACTTCCACAGAGATGTTTTAGCAGAAAGATGCTGCTCTGGCCGAAAGCACCGGCCTCAGTCACGCAAGCACTTACGGATTGGATGTGCCTGGCACTGCTGATCAATTCAGTTTAATGGCTGGGAAAGCGAGGTGGGGGGGCCTGGAGGAGAGGAGAATTTCAATTAGAAACCATGCATGTCCTTTACTTTTGTAAAGACATCCTGTATTCTCTTTCTTTTTGTTAAACTCGTTTCTCACAATTGTCAAAACAGCACTTGTCAGCAAGAAGCAGATTGCATGAAACCTGAACATGCTTCATGCACTTTTACAAGCAGATGAAAGGCAGTATTTGCTTTGATTTAAAGCTTTCACTGCGCTCTGATGGCACACTTCACCAGACGTGCACATGCACATGCACCTTCATTCTCTTCATTTTTTAACTTTGCTGCCATTAGTTGAAGCGTATTTTTGCTTTGATGCAGCCCATATCACCACTGCTCATTTTACCATAAGATAGAAAACCTCTTGCAATGAAAGAAATGAGATGAGAAAAAAGGCAATGAGATTGAATGATAAACAAATGGAAAAATCCGGTTCAAAAGTCCCCAGTTATTGTTCTCAGTTCTATCTGCATTCAAAAGTCATGAGATTTGAGCATGAATTCAAACATTTCTTATCAAATTCTCACAAGAACAAAAGATTTGAGCTGATGATGAGCTCTGTATACTATTGATTCATGATTCAAGGCCCTAACTAACAAAGAGAAATACATACAGTATTTTTGTATTTTAACAGTGCATTAGTAAATGTTGAAATTAATGTTAATATGCTTTAGAAGTATATTCACTCTAAAAAAAATGGTGCTATATAGCACTAAAAGTGGTTCTTTGGGTTGTAATCATATGGGGAACCACTTTTGGTGCTGTATAGAACCATATCTGGGTGCTTCAGTGGTTCTTCAGCGGTTCTGAACCGCTACCATATACAGAACCTGTTAAGCTCCTGTATGGTTCTTCAGTGGTTCTTTGGGGTGATTAAGGTGCTATATAGCACCACTGCCGTACAAAGAACCTGTTAAGCCCCTTCAAAGGTTCTTTACGAGCCAAAGAACCATTGTTGGTGCTGTTTAGCACCATTTCTCTTGTAGAAATACAATGCAATATGGCACTTCTTATGGTTCTACATAGCACCATTTGACAAAGGTGCTGTATAGCACCTTTAAAGATATGGTGCTATATAGCACCAAAAGTGGTTCCCCTATGATTACGAGCCAAGAACCACTTTTAGTGCTATACAGCACCTTTTTTTTTTTCAGACTGTCATGTTAAAAGGGTAGTTCACCCAAATATGAAATTTTTGAACATTGGTTAACTATGAATTTCTTTCTTCTGCTGAACACAAAAGAAGATATTTTGCAGAATGTTTGCAACCAAACAGTTGCTGGTACCCATTGACTTCCATAGCCTATTTTTTCCCCATACTATGGAAGTTGATGAGGACCAGCAACTGTTTGGTTACAAACATTCTACAAAATATCTTTTGTTTCATGTTCAGCAGAAGAAAAAAAAAAAAACTCATACAGGTTTGGAACAACTTGAGGGTTAATAAATTATGACAATTTTCAATTTTGGGTGAACTATGCCTTTAACTAATGCAGTTAACCAATGTTAACAAATGGAACCTTATTGTAAAGTGTTACTGTATTGTTTCTTTTATTTTATTATTTATTAACATTTCAGGAGAAACATACAAGACAAAACTGATACTTACTGTAAAAGAAACATTACTCAGAACTCCGTTAAGTCACCTGAGCTACAAAAGAGCAACTGAGCAATATTATTTTCCTCTTGGTTGCTATAAAATAAATGATCTACGTAAGGAAAGATCGACATTTAGCTGAAAATATCTGTTGAACGTGCTATAAATACTAACACCGGGAGGGAACAAACCTCATGACCCTAATAGAAAAATAAGGACTAAGCACTTGATTCTGCTGAGGAAACACACGCCATTGATTGTCGAGAAAACTGATATTTTTTAACAGCACAAGCTCAGATTCCTGAGGAGGAGGTCGAGACGAAACCAGTGCGTAATTTGGGTTAGACATATTAAGATAAACTGACAGAAAGGATAGAGTATTGTGGAAAATAAATAAATATAATTGTAAAAGGTTATTTGAAAGTGGCAGGAAACATTCAAATCGAAGAAAACATGTTGTAGCCTACAATGCTGATTTCCATAGAATTGTTTTATCAGTCAGTCAAGTATCCCAAACCCTTCAGTATTTTCATACCTTTAGTCTCTCATTTGATAAAAGCTTCAGCTCTTATAGAAAACTTCAACACCTTGCAGATGTGGAGCTCTGAAGTACAATAGCTCCCTCAACTGGACACTTGCAGCACTGCTTTATATTAGAATGCTCATACATTACCAGAGAAATACATCAGACATCTTGTATCATTTAAATATTTCGATATTTTGGTCCACAAAATGCAATATAAAAATACATTTTGTGTGTCGCTCAGTATTTGCTGATGAGATTCTAAATGTTTTTTTTTGTACAATATATAAACCATGACCAGTGATTTGTAAACACAGACCTCAACTGTACAATGCTGTTTTTATTTCTTTGCCAATTGTTTTTGCCCAAATATTTCTATTGCAGTTGAATACTTGTTAAAATATAAAAACACTTAGAGTAGATAATTGTATGTTTACATATAGACAATAATCCTCTATTTCTAAAATATAAGAATATTTTCTTTTCCTGTCATAACATTGTTTTTTTTTTTTTTTTTTTAAATTTTTTTAAATTTAATTTAAACATCTTCCTCTGCTAACTGTGTTTGTCGTCTGTTAAACACTTCAGGATACTTTGGCTTTGAGTCTGAAGGTTTTGTGTGCTGGCTAAAGGCCACATTCCTCAGTTGTTAGTCAGTTAATGACCATAAAGATAACTCTTTTCCCTATTTTAGCAATTTAACATTACACACAGTTGGCTAAATATATAAATTAAATGGCGTTCTGTAATGTTGACGGCTAACAATCACAGGTCCAAAGTCCAAAAAAAAAAAAAAAAAAAAAAAAAAAAAAAAAAAAAATAAAAAAATAATAATAATAATAATAAATTAAAATAAATAAATCATACTGCTAATTAAATGAAATTAAAATAACATTTTAACAAATTAAAATTATGCACAATTGGTTAAATATTATAAATGAATTTTTTTTTTAAATGTGGTATTCTGATTCCATTCATGCTGTTTATGATTCAGAGTCCAGAAGAACAACCAATGATATAATAATAATAATAATAATAATAATAAATAACAACATACTGTTAAATAAAATAAATAAAATAAAATTAGATATTAAATTTGTAGACCTATGGCATTATTGTTGCCATAATGTTCACTCTTTTGCGCAGTGGTTTTTACCTCAGAATTAGAATATCTGATTTGAATAAAACACTGAGATTAAAGTATTGACTCAGAGAGAACACTAGATGGCACTCTGTCCCTGTCAAAATCAAAGACTACCGAGCCTTGAGCCCTTTGGAGGCCTGCTGCCTGAAAGGACTTTTAATTTAACATTCTGTCATTGGGCCTGATTCATTCTGTATTTCAGTTCTCCTGTTTACATCTGAAGTTCATTAAAGTTTTTCACTGATATGTTGATGTTAAATGATATTTAAAGGGCACTGAAGTTAAGTGTAATATATTCAGAGCAGTTTTATCTTGTTTTAACTTGATGATTGGATCAAACTTTTATATATATATATATATATATATATAAATGTTTGTATTGACTGTTGGGTGGAGTTTGTAAGATTCAGCCAAAGAATTAGCAGCCAAAGTTTCATTTTCCAAAAAAAAAAAAAAAAACTATTTAAGGGAATTAAAGCCTATTGACCAAATGTGCTTCAATCACAGCCGTTTGCTGAATCATCCAAACCTTGAATTGGTACAAAATTGAAGGCAGAACAATAAGCCAGAACAGAATGACAGAATGTTCTCTCAACACATTTTGTTGGCAACAGAAGGTCTCTGTGTTTGCAGAAGGATCATGGAATTTGTTTTGTCCAAATAAACCGGAGACACAGAAGTGGCAATCATATGAGGCGGGTAGTTAGTTAAATCCACACTTAAACAGCTGGGGTACTGCAGGAAACGGGGGGATGGGGAGGTCGGCCCTTCAACATACAGCACTTACTGTAACTGTATGTTTTCTCTTCTTAGATAAAACTATACAGGACCTGTGACACGTCACTGATTGCTTTCTGGTGTCAAAACCTTGTTTTGCCTATAAACTTACACATGACTACACAAACACACACACACACACACACACACACACACACACAGACAGAGAGAGAGAGAAAGAGAGAAAGATGTAGCAGTTGCTGTAACAATAGAAGATTCCAAACATTCCTTCCCATCTCATTTCATTCTGGCTCAATTCACTGTCCATGAAAATATTCCAGTAAAATAATAAAAAAAAAAAAGAAGCAATTTTTCACCCTGATAAATTGATGGATAGTTTGGGGAAACTGTACTAAATAGAAAATGGAATAATAGAAAAAAAGAAAGAAAATGCATAACTCATAGAAAAATAAAAATAAAATGCATGATGAAAGGTTTAAGGTATGAATCCCACACACTGCATCAAAAGACCAGACTGACTATTTATGACGCAAAGTCAGTGTTAGTTTTATTGTTCATTATTTCATACATTCATTCTTTGCAGGTCTGAGAAAAAAAAACACACACACAAACAAACAAACAAACAAACAAACAAACAAACAAAGAGAAATTCTATATAACATAATATAATATATGTATGCATGTACTGAATCTGGGATATATATTAATTATTAATAGCTAATATGTGATAATATAACATTTACAAATATTCAAATATTTAATTAAAATCTAAGAATAAGATATACTTATTCTTAGAGAATAAAGAATAAAGAATACTTATCTATCTATCTATCTATCTATCTATCTATGAAATAAATATTTGAATATTTGTGACTTTGTCTATAGGCCCTGTTGAACTGACCCGTTGCATAATGGTAATGAGTCATTACTAATGACCTTCACTTAAATACTAAAATTCGTATGAAGATGTTTATTATTTTTAGTATTTAAAAATGGAAAAAGTAAACAAACTTTTGAAATTCAAATAACTTCGCTTTCACATGATCACAAACTTTACGGTCTCTCTGTGTGTGTGTGTGTGTGTGTGTGTGAGAGTGTTTGAGTGTTTGAGTGAGGGCGCGTCACACGCGCGCAGCGAGCGGTTCTTTGCGTAACACCGGAACTGTGATGTGCGGACCGCTGCAGCCCTACAACTCCACAACACCATTAATGTTCATATGATTTATTTCACTTCACTCAAGTTTTCCTGCCATGACGCGCTGGATTCCCACTAAAAGAGAGAAATATGGAGTGGGTGAGTGACTTTTCAACGCGCTTTTGTTGGTTTTTACTCATTGTTTCACTCTGGAAAGTCGCGTTGGAGTTTGAGGAGCGTTCAGCCGCACCTTTACCTGAACACACACAACACGCTTCTGATACCTGTATGAAAAGTTGTCAGTTATCATACATGAACTTCTCAGATGCTTTAATACATCAACAGGATATAGGTTTGTTGACATATTTTGTGAGAGAAGTTTGGATGGGTGTCTCATTGCACTTTCGGGTCACAAACAACATATTTGTTTTACTGTAGTTTGTTTATAAGTACACAGTAGAGTTAATGTCGTTCCTGCAGGTCTGACAGGACAATACAATTACAATAAATACAGCAACAGAGTCGCCTGAGTTCCAGTGATCACAGTCGTAAACAGCATTTCCCTTCCAGTCACTTTAATCTGTGCCCATGAGCTCAGGTGAACACACCCATAAAACCAAACAGAATGAACTCTTTTATCTCACACTGCTCAGTGGCTGGGTTGTTTTGCAAATGTGTTTTATTATTGTTTGTGGCTTGATAAGGGCGTTTAGATACTGTACATTTGTGGTTAGTTGACATGCTATACTTTCAATTGCAACCATCCAATTTATGTCACACGCTTCAGTTGAATTTACTGAAATAAATTCTCAGGACAATTATAGTTGTTGCCTGTCAAATTAAATCAACTTCACATGCACTAGATATCATAAAGTAAACACTCTGCTGGTCTCAAGTAATTTTCAAGTCCTTGTTTTCTTCATGTTCTTAAAAAAAAAAGTCTTTGAAATAATAATTGTAGAGGAAATCTGACAGCTTATATGTATGTACAGTAGTCACCATTCGAGGGGAATAAAAAAAGTTCATCAAAATTGTCCTAAGACACGAATGCATTTTGGTTTTAGGACAACATGAGTGCTGTCAAATGATTAATCGCATCCAAAATAAAAGTTTTTGTTTATGTAATATATGTGTGTGTACTGTATATATTTATTATGTATATATAAGTACACACACATACAGTATATAGTTTGAAAATATTTACATGTATTTACATGCATATATTTATAATTTATATAATTTATATTATATATAAATGTATTTAATATACAAATATAACATATTTTTCTTAAATATACACGTGTATATTTATATATAATAAATATACACAGTACTCACACATACACATGTATACATACATACATACATTATTTATATATATATATATATATATATATATATATATATATATATATACCTTTGATTTTAAAATGTATTATGTTGTTTATTGGAACACTCAATGTACAAATTAATGGTTTGAGTCTTGATTCTTGAATGTGTCAATTGTTTGGACATACTTGACAAAATGTATGATTCTCATAATAAAAATACCCCGCATACTAAATTGAAAGTTTGGCCACATTTTGTCACCTGGCCTAGAATATAGCATTGTGTCATACTGTACACGTTAGCTGACAGACACATTTTTATATTTGGACCGCATTTGTTGACTTTTTCTTGCCCTGAGTGCTGCTTCATTTCTGACCCTGGCTGTTGCACGTGCATTTATTCTGTTGCTGTGGTGCAATACTGTACTTACTGTTCATGCCAAGAGCGGTCAGCTGGCCAGTTTAACGCACACATGGACGATTGTTGTGGTGGAGCGTTCTTAAGGAATATGTAATCTGTTGGTCAGACATCAAAACGGTCTGGTTCATACTGGGCCGATTTTCCCGCCACTGAGGACTTTGACATGCATTTGAGGAATTTGAATTAAAGGTGATTTTTGCGTCTGGTGAGGAATTGGTAATAAAAACATCCTATTTTCTGCATTGTTTGGTATTATGGACCCTTAATGATGCATTTCTCCTGATATTAAGTTAAGTTTTTAATTTTTTTGTAGTTTAAATAATGTATGTTTATCACACTATACTTTGTGTTACATTACTTTGACAATTAAATTAGAAAAAACAAACAAATTAAAGCTGACGTGCAAGTGTTTTGACAACTTTCTGTCTTCTGACCAATGTAATCAACCTCTCTGTATTTTTTCCTCTTTTATAAGGTCATAGAAACACTAGCATGGAGCAAATGGGAACGCAAGTATTATGTTTCTGGTAGTTTCCATTCACCGCTATAGAACTATGACAACTTCCACTTCTGAGAATATTTTTGTTGTGTCATTCATGTTGTTTTTGCACCATAATGTCAGCACTGTTTCTCCACGGCGCTATAACCACAAGGCATTAGTTACACTGTGCGATCACACAACTGCTCTCTGAAATGGCCCGGTTCATCATTGCACTTGAGCAAAGCGTATGAAAATGCTCATGGCAACATGACAAGTGGCAGTGTGCTAGTGTGTGGCCTGCCTGTCAGTGATGTCATAGATGAGCGCATACAAAGACTGGTCAGAATGGAGCCTGTTAGCACAGCCCACATCCCAGCATGCACTAGGCCTCAACACTGTGACACCTCTATGGCCCATTTGGCCGAGAGAACAAATCACACGCTCAAATGGTGCCTAGTGTGTGAACTGAATCATTGTCTGTGATGCCTGGACTGTGGCAGTTTTATTTTTTTATGTGATAAAACGTCTTAATATGGTTTTTTTGTCTTAATGACACACATTTTTTTTTAGTTGAGTGTTTTAAATGTAGCCAGGGGTGATGAAATTCTTTGTGTTTGGCACTCCTTATTGAGGTCTGGATTTGTTTGGGTGTGGACGGGAAGTTTCATGCACCTGTATCATGAATGATTAATCTGAGAGAACCAGACCGAAGTTTATGGGCTGATTTTACGAGTTGCAGAAGTTGTGAGATATGGTGGCATTTTCTTTTCTCCACTGTGCTCATAATATGTCAGATTGTAATGAGCTTGTTCTATGGAAACTTAGCTGCAGATTAAACGGAAATGAAAAGTTGCTTCATACTTCTTTGCTGTGAAAAAGAAGCGGACAGATTTATCAGTAATGTGTGCTTGAGATCTGCAGTGCACCAGTGGAAGCATGTTGTGAAACGTAGCCTCAAGCTTTTCGGTTTATCTACGAGTCTTCATTTGAACTGAACAATGTGCATGCCTGAACAAGGCCTGAACCATTTTCCCTTGGGCTGAGTGTCAGTGCGCTGTAGATAGTGTGGCATTGAAAAATCTCATTCTTTTTTTAGCTGTAGCTTATCTTTTTATTGTTTAATGCATCAGGGGTTGGAGATATATAAGGGGTGGGGGGGGGGGGGTGCAAAATGTGTATATATACATGTACACTAGGCTGCATTTATTAGCAAAATTACAGTAAAATCTGTAATATTGTGAAACATTATTACAATTCAGAATAGCTGTTTTCTATTGTAATAGGCTAGATGTTAAAATCTAATTTATTCCTGTGATGTAAAGCATCATTAATCCAGTCTTCAGTGTCACTGCCACATGATCCTTCAGAAATCATTTTAATATGCTGATTTGCTGATCATTTATCAGTGTTGAAAACAGCTGTGCAGCTTCATATTTTTGTGGAAACCAGGCTATATATGTATTTTCCAGGATTCTTTGATGAATAAAACATTCATATGAACATTTATTTCAGAGAGAAGCCTTTTGTAACATTTTGTAACAAAATGTCTTTACTGCATCCTTGCTGAATGAAAGTATTAATTTCTTTCAAAAACCTAAACTTTTGAACAGTAGCGTATGTCTATCAACATGACATGACAATCACAGAAAATTAGTCCATGTATGAAACATACAGTATTAAATGGTTTCTGGATTCTGAATGTGTCAAAGATTTGGACGTACTGGACTGAATTTATAATTAAAAAATGAAACTAAAATCAATAATTTTGTCAATATTAAATCAATGCTGTAAGTCTAAAAATACATGGAAATTAGCATCCACAATTAAATTTCCTATAAAAATATCCAGTATAGTCCTGTTATATTGTGTAGCCCTAGTTAATCTAGATCTTTGGAACTGCTTTTATTTCTATGGTAATTCACTTAATTGCGTTATTATAAATGTCTTTACTGTTACATTTGGGGGTGGGGCTTAGCGACAGGTCATTTTAGCAGTGAATTTTTAAAGTGATCCATGTGTATTGCAGTCTTGCATTGATATATGACACTGGACAGTTTATTTAAATAGGCTGATAAACTGGTTTTTCACCCACCTCCAATCATTATCAATCATATCAACCAATCATTTTTCAGTGATTGCACCTGTATCTTTAATGAAATCTAATATGTGTATGAGGAATGAGGATATTACTCTTCTTAACTTTCCTAGAGTGTGTCTTTGTACACACATACGCTGGTTTTTGTGTGTATTCAGCAGATGGAAAG
>JAFVLL020033739.1:10916-63416 GCA_021397915.2 Tor tambroides | reverse complement strand
ATATTTTTTGGAAAGTTTTATAGTATTCTTTTTCGACAGCACACAAACTAATTGTACAGTCAACATTCACTAAGAAACCATTATTATTATCATCAGTACCAATCAGCTGCCACCATGATTATTTAATTTACAAGCCCCCAACTCAGAAAGTCATGCTTAAAGACAATACAGAGTGTCCAGCTGTTGATTATGACATTGCAGTGCTTGCATTCATGTCTCTCCTCTTGTAAATATGATATTTTTTTTATTTAAAATATTCCATTTCCTTTTTTAAGAGTGGAAAAGCTGATTTTGCAGACTTGATTTACATCTACCCTAGTTTCTCTAGTGATTTTGCTAACTCTGAGCAAACAGAACATCTGCCTTATTCTGTTATATAAATAATATATAGCAGCATCTGCCATGTGGCATCATCTGTCTCAAAGATCTGTTATTTTCTCTCTCTCTCTCCTTCTCCCAGGGTGGTACCGAGGATACACACTACGCCAGAAATCACAAAAGGTGTTGGGATAATTATCATCCTACTGATAAACTGACAATCTAATCATTACCTGACATTCTGCAGCAGGCGGAATGAATTGCGTGGGTTCTCACAAATGCTTCTTTGTCTTATTTCAAAGGGCATTTTCCCTGCCAACTATATTCATCTGAAAGAAGCGAAAGTTGAGGGAACAGGGTAAGAGGCAGATCACATGTTAATTATGCTCTATAATTCGTTAATGACAAAATGTCTATCACTTAATTAAGCATGTGCTGTCAGAGGAGTCCACGGTGACAGTCATCTGCCGTTGGCCTTTTAGTTTTGCTGGTTTACCCTCAGAGACCCACCGTAGCACAATTGTAACACTTGTTCAAAGCAGTTAAATAATGCATAATTCATAAACAGGGGTTAAAATGCTCTGAAATGTATCATAGCAACACATTTGGCAAGAAAATATAGCCTGAATCTTCCAGCATACCAAAGTCACACAACATGGTCACTGCGTTACTGACACACTTGCTGAGTGTTTTGGACCAAATTTAGCAATCTTCTAAGTATGTGTTTGACCTGAAATATTTTTTTCTCACATCTCAACATGTTACTGATAGAAAATATATATATAAAACCCTGTGTAAATAAGAGGCAGCTTGTTGCAGAAATGTGGACTGGGTATATTTAGTAAATAATATATAAAGTATTCCAAATGACTTTGAGTGTTTCATGGGTGTGCTGAAGTTAACTAGGAAGTCTTATATACTTTAGAGGTCAATGCAACTGTGCTGTAGGCCTCTAAATATGCATTTTGTGTTAGTTTGGAAGGTCAGTGAGGTGTATGAGTGTTCTGGGATCATGAAATTTTACAGAGATAAACATATCTGAGTTATAGCCCAGCTTTCTGAGAAAGCTTATGCAGTATGTTTGTATAAAGCAATTAAATAAAACCAAACTTAACATGCCCTGAAATTCTCACGCAAAAGATTAGTCAATGCATTTAGTCAATGCATTAATGAAAACATGAACTAACAGTGAGCAATATATATTTTTTTACAGCATTTATTAACCTTTTTTTTTAACGTTAGTTAATAAAAATGGTCATGTTAATGTTAGTTCACATTGTATTAACAGATGTAACTTTTGATCTTAAAAATATGTTAGTTAAATGCTGCAGAAGTAGTGTTAATTGTTAATTCATGTTAACTAATATAGTTAACTAATGTTAACAAATGAAACCTTATTGTAAAGTCTTACGAAAAGGTAAAGTGTTACATATAAAAATTTTTTTGTCTTGTTATAACTATATATTTTATATACTGTATACAATTTGTATATATATTTTAATATATACAATAGATTTGTATTAAAATGAATACATTATAAAATATACTTTGATATGAATATTTGTTGCATTAAATCAGGGGTGTCAAACTCAGTTCCTGGAGGGCCGCAGCCCTGCAGAGTTTAGTTCCAACCCTGCTCCAACTTGCATACTATGTAGTTTTCAAATAAGCCTTAATGACTTGATTAGCTGGATCAGGTGTGTTTAATTAGGGTTGCAGCTAAACTGTGCAGGGCTGTGGCCCTCCAGGAACTGAGTTTGACACCCCTGCATTAAATAAATGGTCAAATGATGAAACTTAGCTTTTCCTGAGTTTCCTTAGTGAAATATATTTTTTGCTTGAAATATTTTATTTATTGTGCTGAATTGTGTTATGACTTCAAAACTTAGTTAAGTAAAATTACTGGTAGAACTTTGCAACCCTAAATGCCTTGCTCTGCAATTTTGCAAATGTATCTCCCTCTCTGAGGGTTAAAGAACTGCGAATGACATTTGTGTTTTTGAGAACCTGAGTAAATCATGTTTTTCTTCTAACTTTCTATTGATGCACAGGAAACAAGAGACTGTTGTACCTACAGATTTGCCCTTGGTCCAGGAGCTGGGCACGACTTTACGAGAATGGACACAAATATGGCACAAGCTTTATGTGGTATGTGAACCCACCTGTGTCGCCTTTGCGGTTTGTTTGAGTTCACCTCACCGTCCGTTTCAGCTCAACACAGAGCTTCCCACGATGTGTTTGTTCAACAAAGACAAATCCCATCCGTGGTGTTTTGTAAGCCATGATATCGTTTTAATCACCTGTTCGTCTGCACACCAGAGCAACAAGACCACGCTGTTCCGGAACGTTCAGCAGATGGCCTACAGCCTGATCGAGTACCGCTCGCAGATTGTGTCCGGCACGCTTCCCAACGACGACCTTGTGGAGCTCAAGAAGAAAGTCACAGCGAGAATCGATTATGGGAACAGGTGCGGTTTGGCTTCCTGTTCTTCCTCATGTAGTTTCACCAAACAGATATTTGAATAACTTTTCATTTGAGGGCCCCGAATGTCTGAATTTGTGATTTACTGATGCCATGAAGCATAAATTTTGAGTTTATCCAATTTAAGTTGCTGGAATGCATTAAAACTGTATATAATTGATTATAATAATAGGGTAGGGATGTGTTAGTATTCTTGTGTTGTAGAATCTGTCTGTGTCTGTTGCACAGGATTCTGGGGCTTGATTTAGTGGTGCGCGATGAAGCAGGAAACACATTAGACCCTGAACGCACCAGCACGGTCAGTCTGTTCAGGGCTCATGAGTCAGCATCACACAGTATTGATGAGAGGATACAGGAGGAGAAGGTAAAACATTTGTTTTTGGTCTGTGCATTATCAAAATGTATATACTGGTACTAGGAAAATGTTTTCTTTTTAGCTGCATGTTGAAGCCCGGGTCCAGAATTAGCACATGACTATTGCCAAATTGGCTTTGATGAGTAATTAAAATAGTTGGCTGGTAACTGTACAAATGCATGGCTCGAACTGGAATGTAAAAATGACGGGAATCGTGGATTGAGTCAAAGTGATGCAAACGGTCTGCTAAAGAGAAAAAGATATACTGGTTGATTATTCTGCAGTTCTGTTTTGTAAGCGAAATAAGCAAACTATAGCCTATTTATTTGTCAAATATATTTATTAACATTTTATAGTGCAAAACTACCATAGTCCATAATAAATGGAGATAAACAGATCCACAACAAATGTCCCAAAATAACTGATACACATACTGATAGATTCTTTGTGCAAAGTTGCATTTAGAGAAGCAGCAAATTAAAATAATAAAAAGCATTTTAGTAAGTATTTAAAAAAAAGAAAAAAAAAAAAAAAGAAAAAAAATCTGATATTGGTGTGGTGTTAAAACCTTGCTTTGTAAGTATTATTTATATATATATTTTACATTTTTATGTTTAGTTTGTTGCAAAATTAGTCTCAAAATCTTTTTAAAATCCTTATTCTTTTGCATAATTTTTTTTTTCAAAGCATAAAATTTTCATAATTTTTTACCACAACACTCATAGACTTTCCTCACAAGTGTCCTTGAAGGTTAAATTACATTTTTTTTCAAATATGCATTTGGTAGACACTTGTATTTAAAGCAACTTGCATTGCATTTAGGGTGTACATTTTATTAGTTCATGAATTCTCTGCGAATCGACAAATGACCTTGGCATTGTTAGTGCCATGCTCTACTGTTTCAGTACACTTTCAGTTTTAGAGGGTGTCATTGAGCTTTAGTCAGACTGTCCACTACTTGTCTCAGATCATGAATTTTGCTGTTTTTTCGGTAGATGCGACTTCAGAACCTGGAGAAGCGGCGTCAGACCCTCTTCAGCAGTGTGCACACGTACAGCCTTCTAATAAATCTCAGAAACTTTGTATGCAACATCGGCGAGGACGCTGAGCTCTTCATGTCATTGTACGATCCTGACAAATCTGAATTTATTAGGTGAGTCAGTCTTTCTTTTGATTCTCTTTTTTTCTTCTTTATGTTGTTTATATGAAGCAGAAGGAGATTGAAGAATGACCTCTACATATGAATTCCTCACAAGAAGTGTTTGAAATATGTGAATGCTTATTTCTTTGAAAGCTGAAGTACAGCTATATATATCACAGCTAGTGCCTAGTGAGCGTGTGTCAGTTTCAGTGGAGAAAAAGTAGTTTTTGTGACACATTTTGTCTTGCCTAATAGTGAAAACTTCCTAGTACGGTGGGACAGCACAGGCATGCCGAAAGAGATCGAAAAACTCAACAACCTTCCTGCACTCTTCACGGTAACAAAGATCAAAAGAATACTTTTTCTCAGGTTTTTATAGTCCCACATGCTACTGTTCAACAATTTAGGGTCAGTAAGATTTTTGAAGAAGGCTCTTATCCTCACCAAGGCTGCATTTATTTGATCAAAAAATACAGTAAAAACAGTTATACTGTGAAATATTATTACAATTAAAAAGGAGATTTTTCTATTTGAAAATGTTTTAAAATGTAATTTATTCCTGTGATGCAAAGCAGAATTTTCAGCATCATTACTCCAGTCTTCAGTGTCACATGACCCTCATCCAAAATCATTTAATATGCATTTTTTTCAGGATACTTTGATGAATAGAAAGTTCAAAAGAACAGCTTTTATTTGAAATAGAAATCTTTTATAACATTATAAATGCCTTCACTTCACTTTTGATCAATTTAAAATGTCCTTGCTGAAGAAAAGTATTAAAAAAGGTTTTGACCCCAAACTTTTGAACGGCAGATCTAAAAATGAGAAAAAAGCATTGGATTTTTTTCTTTGTGCTAATGAAACAATTTGAAGTGCTTCCTGCTGTTCTTCTTCTGTGGCGTCTCTGTGTTTAGGATCTGAGCAGCAGTGACCTCATCAGACAGCGTCTCTTCCTGGTGTGTCAGATCATCCGTGTGGGCTGCATGGAGCTGAAGGAGGGAAAAAAACACACAGGAGGACTGAGGAGGCCGTTTGGAGTAGCAGGTTCTAGACTTAGAAATAGATTCTTTATTGTTAGTAGATGGTATATCCATAGAGCGTCCAGGGGTTTTCTAGTTCATATCTTCATATTTGTCATTTGTTTAGAAACACCAACTAACCAACCAACCTTAAAGGAAAAAAGTTATTTTGTGCCACTAGCATAGTGTTGCAAAATTGCATAGAATTATTTTCAGGCAGATTTTCTAAACACTGCGTTTGCCATTAGTTGGACAGTCAGTTTTGGTTAAAGGAATAGTTCACTCATAATAAAAAAAAAATGCTGAATATTTACTCACTCTGAGGCCGTCTAAGATGTATATGAGTTTGTTTTTTCATCTGAACAGATTCTGAGAAATTTACATCACTTGCTCACCAATGGATCCTCTGCAGTGAATGGGTGCCGTCAGAATGAGAGTCCAAACAGCTGATAAAAACATCACAATAATCCAGTAATCCACACCACTCCAGTCCAGCAACTAACATCTTGTTAAGTGAAAAGCTGCATGTTTGTAGGAAACAAATCCATCATTTAAGGGGTTTTAACTTCAAACTGTTGCTTCTGGACAAAATATGAGTCCATAATCCATAATAACACTTCCTCCAGTGTGTTATTTACTGTTGTCCTCTCACATCAAAATCCACTGACATATGTTATTCATAATGTTATTCAAACTTTTTCACTGGAGAAAGCATTGGAGACAGGCCTCATATTTTTGCCAGAAGTAACATTTAAAATTGAAATTAAGAAATGTCTTCATGCTGGATTTGTTTCTTACAAACATGCAGCTTTTTGCTTCACAAGACATTAACTGATGGACTGGACTGGTGTGGATTACTTGTGAATCACTGTGATGTTTTTATCAGCTGTTTGGACTCTCATTCTGACGGCACCCATTCACTGCAGAGGATCCATTGGTGAGCAAGTGATGTAATGCTACATTTCTCCAAACCTGTTCTGATGAACAAACAAACTTGGATGGCCTAAGGGGATATTTTCTGCTAATTTTCATTTTTAGGTGAACTATTCCTTGGAGTTCTTCCACCTCAAAATAACAATTCAGACAGCCTTACAGCTCAAATAACACACATTTTGTTCTACTGACGAATGCATGTAAGTGCTTTAAGAACAACACCACAGACGTTTCTGCTTTTAAGCTGTTCAGCTGTCTTGGCTGTTGGGCTTCAATTCTAAGTGCATTACTCCCAAGGGCATTTTTCATCTGTTTTCATGATGTTGAGGGATGAGTCAACCTCATTATTTGTGGTAATGGATTTTATCCTTACAGATGACATGTGTGTTCACAAAGGTTTAATTGCATCAAGAGAATCACACCATGCTGCTTTAGTATTTTGATAACAGCACTTTTACTCTTGTCCTTGTCACTTCAGCACTACCTCACATTGTCAGATATCTGAGCAAAAGACATTATTTATCCGTATTGCCAGTTTGCTGTTGAAAAGAATTAATTTTTCCCAGTCAGGCTCTCAAAGTGTTTCACATCTTATAGTGTTCTGTTCTGTTTTCTTTTTCCTGTTATCACATTTCAGTTTAAAGTTTTCAGTCTTGCAAGTAGCTGAAAGACCAAACGTTACTATTGTTACTCTTCCTTTTGGTTGAACTCCAAAATGTCATATGAAATGATTACATTATCAATAGATGTTTGTATCAAACCTACAGGCGACCTGTATTTGCTGAAAATAGTGTTTCCTTTTTGTTTCAAAAGGATGTTGTCAAATGTTTTGACCCTTTTTTTGCTGCTGAGTCACTGTACGCATTAACATCAGGTTGAATGCCTGCATTGTATTTTTCAAGATGAAAAAAGCCATTTTTACCATAAGCTTCAAAGACACATTGCATCATGTTCAGCCTGCAGGTTTCTTAAACCTGAGCACAGGCAATACCTGATTTACTTCGTTGTGAACATGTCTGTCCGAAGTGCGAATTTAGAGAGCTAGACATTGCATCTAAAGGAATAGCTCACCCAAAAATGAAAATTTACTTAGGCCATTCAAGATGTAGATGAGTTTGTATTCATCAGAACAGATTTGGAGAAATTTAGCAGTACATCACACGCTCTCAAATGGATCCCCTGCAGTGAATAGGTGCCGTCAGAATTTTAACTTTAAACCATCGCTTCTGGCCAAAATAGTGGAGAATCCATAATAATGCTTTCTCTAGTGAAAAGTCCATCCCCTGTTGTCCTCTCACATTAAAATCCACAGATATATTCATTTAGGACTGTTTTCACTTGTAAACGGTGCTTGGTCTGTGTATATTTCTCTCCTGATTCAGGTGAGACAACTTTTTCACTAGAGAAAGCAATATTATGGATAGAGGACTTGTATTTTAGCCAGAAGTAGCAGTCTGAAGTTAAAAAATGCCATAATGATGAATTTGTCTCTTACAAACATGCATCTTTCACTTCACAAGCGTTAATTGATGGACTGGGGTGGTGTGGATTGCTTGTGGACTATTGTGATGTTTTTATCAGCTATTTGGACTCTCATTCTGACGGCACCCATTCACTGCAGAGGATCCATTGGTGAGTTAGTGATGTAATGCTAAAATTCTCCAAATCTGTTCTAATGAAGAAACAAATTCATTTACATATTGAATGGCCTGAGTCAATAAAGCAAATTTTCATTTTTTAGTGAGGAGTTCTATTCATTTTGATCAAAAGCAATTATTGGTAGCAAGGATTTTCACAGAAAAGATGCTGTTGTTTTAGATTTAATAATTGAGGTTCCTATGGACTCGAAATGAATCTCTTATCAGCATTGAAACAGAATTGTACAGTAGGAAGACAAAATGAACAATTTGCACCACATATCTCGCCTTCGAATACATCTGAAAAAGAATACTTGTGAAAATGCGAGAAATTTGCTCTCCCTCTAAGGGAATGTGAACAATATTGAATGTAGTAATTAAATGTAATGTATCTGTGGTTCGGCCCAGCACTAGCCTCATGTTTCTCATGTGTCTACAGTCATGGATATCACAGATATTGCCCATGGGAAAATTGATGATGATGATAAGCAGTATTTCATCCCCTTTCAACAGTGAGTGTGTCCTTTATGAGATTATAACATGCTTCATTTGCATGATAGTAGTTTCTGTTTTCATGTTTTTTTGTTCTTTTCCTGCATTGTTTATTTTGGGCAGAGTCCATCATACACTGTTACCCCTAGGCTATATTTTTATAGCCTTTTTTCTTCAATTTTGTCCTTTTCCTCTTGGAATCTCTTTTTCTAGGATTGCCATGGAAACGTACATCCGTCAGAGACAGCTAATCATGTCTCCTCTCATTCCGTCTCGTGTCATTGGCGAGAACGAGCCACTCGCTGCTGTCTTCAACAAGGTCATTGCAACACGTGAGGTCAACCACAAAGGACAGGGTAAATCCAGACCAATAGGCCAAAAAATTAATCTTTGCTCTTGTGTTTTTGAGAAATGTGACCTTGTGGAAGTTTCTTGGTTGTGACTTGAACATTTGGAAAGTCTGAGAGAATGAAAACAGGATCACTTTGATACAGTCAAACCGATTTGCATAGAGACAGAATGAGATGTGAAGATGCTTGTCCTCCAGGATGTTTCAGCTGTAAATCTGAATATCATCCAATTTTAAAAATTCTGTCTCTTTTTAAAATGCCAGTTTCACTCTGTATTTAATTGGGAAGTTTACTATAGCTGTCACTAATGATTATTACCAACCTGACCAGTTTAATAGTGTGTGAAATGAGAGGTTTTTTTTTTTTGGGTCAGCTTGGAGTTTTAGTTAATATTACATTTATTTAAAAAACCCTAGAAAACCTCATTGCTAAATCAGCCATGGTAATGCATTTTTGTACAGTTGATTTTGAACTAAAAATTCACTTTTTAAATATTTTAGAGCACTTTTTTAACTGTGAACAACATGTAAAAGACAATAATACATTTATATTTTAAGGGGTCATCGGATGCAAAATTCACTTTTCAGGTTGTTTGAACATAAATGTGTGTTGGAAGTATGTATACACATCCATCCTATAATTATAAAAATCCACCCAGTGTTTTTTTTAAAATCCCTATTTTAAAATCTCCTTTCTCAAATCAGGCTATTCTGAGGTTCCTGTCAGAATGTACAGACCGCTCCTACAATAGTTGATTGACAAGGCTGTCTTACCTTAGACCCGCCCTGAGTGAGCTGTCTCCGGTGCAGGGGAAGACAAGATGTCTCCGATTAAGTGATTGAGGTGTTTTGTTGTTGGATGTAATAATGAATATAGCAGTCGTCATTAACTCCCGACATCTGAGCCGCTGAAGACGCAGAGGATTAATGTTACTTTCGCTTTGAAGGGAATGCGCCTATCCCCGATCTGCCTAAATGCGTCTATGTTCGTGCGAATCATTCATGATCCAGCCTCACAATTCAGAAGAAGTGAGTATAAGGGTTTTTTATGAATCTTTGCAAATCGTCTTTCGTAATAACGTGCTAGTTAGCCAGTTTCGCGGCTGAAGTTTACAGTCTGCTTGTCACCCCACGGAAGAGAGGGGCGGGGTCAGCAGAGCTCATTAACATTTAAAGCAACATGGACTATAATGGCTTGCTAGAAACAGAGCTGATTTTGACAGGTTTAAAAAGATGTTTTTACACTACCATTGGGAAATTTTAACCAAAGTATGTTATAGACTTTTAATTAAAGCCCTAAAGAATCATATCAACTTGTGCAAAATGGGCATCCGATGACCCCTTTAAAATATTTTAGGAATATGCTGTAAAAATACCCTGCATATTAATTTCAGCATGTACCTCTCATTTTCTATGATTATACATGATTTTATTAGCTTTAACGCACATTAACACCTTAAAAGAATCTGTATTGCGCAGCAACTATTTATAATAGTCCCTCAAAGTGAGAGTGATGCAATATTCAGACAAAATAATCTGGGACATTGTTTTGCATGTAAATGCACACATTTAGCTAATGTGTTTTATATGAAGTTTGTAATTTTTATGTCCAGTTGAAACTCTTAAATTTCTTTTTTACTTTCTTTTTTAACCCTTGAAGGATGTATTCTTTCCTTTTTAATTTTATTTTTCAGTTTTTCATTAATTTTTGAAAATGATTTCTTATTTTACACTGTAGTCGTTGATTCTGAAAGGATTTAGTTTGTGTTGAGAGATTCTGCTCCCTCAGGGCTTGAGTTTGTTGACTGACGAGACCCGTCTGACCTTATAACGGCATGTTTTTGCTTTCAGGTTTGTTTGTGACCCTGAAGCTGCTCCCTGGAGATGTGTTTCAGGTTCAAAAACATTACCCTCATTTTGTGGATCGCACAACAGCAATAGTCAGGAAAATGGGCTTCCCTGAAATTATCCTGCCAGGTTGGTCTGCACATCTGTCAGATCGTAACGTCTTCATCTTAATAGCAGTGCTATTAAAGTTTTTCTGACCCACAAAGACCCTCTTTAGTAAATCCGCTTGCAGTTGTCTTTTCATCCTTTTCCTCTAATGACCATTACTAGACAGTTGAAGAACATACATCTAGTTAATGGAACGATGTCTCTCTGTCTCTACAGGTTATGTAAGGAATGATATATATGTTACGCTGCAACAGGGAGAATTTGATCGCGGCAAGAAGAAAACCCCCAAAAATGTCGAAGTTATAATGAGCGTGTTGGATGAAGAAGGAAATCCCATGGAGGTACAGAAACCCCGTGACATTAAATATTAACTAACACTAATGTCTGGGCGCAATTAGGAGATTCCCACACCATCGCTTAATAAAGTGTACTTTCTTGTAAATCCATGAGGTGAGTCCTGATTTAATATAAATGTTACACGGAAACGGCTTCAGTTGCATATCTTTGCGTCAAGTGTACCAAAAAACATGGTATGACCCTGGCTTAACATTTTAGGAAATACCACCAAGGTCATTTTAATATGAATAAAAAACACCTTCTCTCATTCCATTGTCCTCCGTTCTTCTCATTTATGTTGACTAACAGTTTTCACTTTCGCTATTTAGCATGCGGCGCTCATCCACCCCTTTATCTCTGTGTTTTGACAGCAGAACTGTTGCTGGCATAAAAACAGCTTGCAGATCTTTCTCCTTTATGAAATGGCTGCTGTCTTTAAATGTCCAAACACACGGCACAGAAAGCTTTTTACTGCGCTGTTCTTGTCAAATGCTATTTCGAGATATAATGCGCACATAAGCGTGTCCTGTTTACACTCGCGAACATGGAAGAATACAAGAAACTCGTTCTGAAATGCTTTCCTAAAAAGATCTCCCCCTCTTTTAAGAGATTTGAGCTTGTCTTTCAGTCTTATTTTTGGTTTAAATGCTGCACATTATACAACACAGTTTTCTTTAACTCAAGCTGTGTACTGCCAACTTCTGGTCTTGTTAACGTTGAACTTTTACTGCTGCAAACCACTTACTGTAAAAGAGAAAAGAGAAAGTATTTTCTTCCAGTAGATGTTGTTTTTTTCCACATTCTCATTCTCTCTTCAGAAAGCCATATTTCCTGGAGCTGGTTATGAAGGGATCACTGAATACAAGTCTGTCATCTACTATCAAGTCAAGCAGCCCTGCTGGAATGAGACGGTTAAGGTACAAACACAGGACAAAAACAAAAGCAAAGACATCTGGGTTTAGGTTTTTGATGTTTTGAAGCTAAAGTCCCTTTCATTTGAATCACGCCAGCGTTCTCTAATGCAAAGTGTCAATCTACAGTGCAACCCTGTATTACGTAGCTTGCAGGTAAAGTGCTGTAACCTTTTACTCAAAGTTCATCAATTTCAACTTTTGGAAGTCACATACAATAAGAATGATTTATATCTGTTTATATGTATATGCATAATTATATGTAAAGTATCTATCTATCTATCTATCTCTATCGATAGATAGATAGATAGATAGGTGTGTGTGTGTATATACATACATAGACAGACAGATAGATAGAGATATATATATATATATATATATATATATATATAGAGAGAGAGAGAGAGAGAGAGACAGAAGCAGATTAGAGTATTATATAGATCATCTTTAATGCTCTTAAAGGGATAGTTCACCCAAAAATGAAAATTACCCCATGATTTACTCATCCTGGGGTATGGATGCACTTTTTTGGGCTTCAAAATCTGGACCACCATTATAAAGCTAGGATGAGCCAGGACATTTTTGGATATAACTCTGATTGTATTTATTCTGAAAGAATAAAGTCATACACACCTAGGATGGCTTGAGGGTGAGTAAATCATGGGGTAATTTTCATTTTTTGGATGAACTATTGCTTAAACAAAATCGAAAGCAGTCAAATGTTAAAAGTTTCAGTTTTAATGCCAAAAAGAAATATGAAATATGTATCATTTAAATTGCAATTTGTGAAGGAGTGAAAAAATGTTCAAAGAAAATTTCAAAGAAAATCTTTTAATTTTTCATAAAATCTTTAATTTTCTGTCACTGTTTGGATGTTGTAAAACACCCACAGATGTAGCTGTAGAAAATATGTATGCATTTTTTTCTGTCACTGGCCATAATTCTAACTTTGAAAGCAGGATTAGGCATAAAATAACATCATGCATGTGAAAATCGGCTGAGAATTGAACAAATAGTTGTAATCTGGTTTAGAGGAATATATAAATTATATATTTGTTGTAGTTAATCTGCTGATTAAGAGATAATACAAGACTTCTTCACCTTACAAATGATTGTCGAAAGCAAAAATTCTACGAAATGCACCATATTTTGTGAGAAAATGTGACATACTGTAATAGAGCAAAACAGGTTCTATTTTTGGAATTGGTACCCTAAAATTAGTACGAAACAAGTACTGGATTTCGTTCAGCAAATATGATGCAGGGTGGTGTTAATTGTGCAACTAAAATTGCATGACAATGTGAAATGCCTATCATCAGAGAGAACATGTTCTCTTTTTTTCTTTCTGTCATGTATTAAAGTAGTAGCCAGGATGTTTTCTTATTTTAAGCTCAAATATGTTCTGTCTTCCAATTGATTGCAGTATTTTCACTTTCATGCTGCCTAGCAAATTTCTGGCAGTGTTTTCATGTCGAGGTCAGTGTGACTCCTGACGCTTGTGCTAAGAGGTGCATTGATGCCTTTGACATGGATCATGTGAGAGGGACTACACCAGGGTTCATATTAACTCCTAGTTCTCTTCTGTCCATCAGGTGGCCATTCCCATTGAGGATGTGTGTCGATGTCATCTGAGGCTCACCTTTAGACACAGATCTTCTCAAGATTGTGAGTTTCATAGAGACATTCACAGAATCTTATAGTAGATAGCACTGAAGTGGCTAGAACTGTGTATAGAAGCTAAGGACTATGATATCTGTTCTCTTTTGTGTTTCCTTAATGCATTTCTGCAGGGGTTCTCAACCTTTTCATACAGGTCACGTTTGTAGTGTGCATTTCACTTTGTATTTTATATGCAGAAGAAAACCTACCTGCATATTTTGTTTGTAGGTCCAACATAGGACAAAAAATTATGCTTGAATTTTTTTTTTTTTTTTTTTTTTTACAAATAAAGAATATATAAGCTGGGGTTCATACAGATCTCACTTGACCCCATTAGCATTTTTGCTGACCCCAGGTTGAGCATCTCGGCACTATTGTATATTCAGGCTTGTTTTTAAGTTGAGTATCTGTGTGCTTACATCTCTGTAGCTAGAGATAAGTCTGAGAAGCCTTTTGGCATGGCTTTTGTTCGCCTGATGAAGTCGGATGGCACCACACTTCCAGATGGAAAACATGAACTCATTGTCTACAAGGTGGGCATCTTTAAGGAATGTTCTTGGTTGAGTGCAAATTGACAGAACTTGTGGCATAATATTGATTACTGCCCCCCAAAAAAAAAAAAAAAAAATTTTTTTTAAAGAAATTTTTGCCAGAATTCTAGCCACAAAATGAAAACACTATGCGTGTTATCATGAATTTAGTGTCGAATAATTGCCTAATAACCTTTTTCTTTGCAAGATTATATCCAGTTTTAAATATTTACATATTTACAATTTTATATTCAGTTTTGCATATTTGTTGCCAGGAAAACATAATACTCAAAATTTAAAAGTGGCAAGAACAACTTTACAGCTCAGATAATGTCCAATTTTAACAGAAAAATGAATGTAAGTGTTTTTGTAAAATTATAAGCTTCACATTTCTGTCATTTTTTTTGTCAAATTATTTTTTTGTGGTTATATTGCTAATTCACAATGATTCAGATTTGTTTTAAAAATGAAGCATTTTCTCCAGACTTACTCTAGTAAAAATGAAAGAATAATACTTAAACATGAATATAGGGAAAAATATGATCTTTCTTGATCTTTCAGCCATTTTAAACTATTTTTCAAAAGTTTTTTTTTGTACTCACCAATGCTGGATTTATTTGATACAGTAAAACAGAACATTGTGAATTATTATTACAATTTAAAATAACAGTTTTTTTTTATTTGAATATATTTTAAATTCTAAAGCTGAATTTTTATCATCATTACTCCAGTCTTCAGTGTCACAGGATCCTTCAGGATTTATTCTAATATGGTTATTTGCTGGTTAAGAAACATTTCTGATTATTATCAACGTTGAAAACAGTTTTTGATGCTTCATATTTTTGTGGAAACCATGGAAAGGCATTTATTTGATACGTTTTGTAACATTATGAACGTCTTTTACTGTCACTTTTACATTAATTTTATGTATTCTTTTATGAAAAAAAGTGAAAGTAGTGTACTTTCTTTGCTAAAAGCTTTTTGGCTGCTAAAAGTCTTCATATAGATTTCTTCAAAATTTTCTGAACTTCTCTTTAAACCAAATATGCAGTGCCACTACAAATTGCTCTTCTGTTTCTACAGGTGGATGTGAAGAAAGCTGACGACGCCAAGACGTATTTGACTCTGCCTGGCTCGTATGCTGAAGTGGAAGAGAAAGAGAGACAGACGGGAAAATCCTTCCATCATGCCGGCATCATTCCCATCACCAAAGACAGCTTCCAGATCGCCACCCTCACCTGCTCAACAAAGCTTACACAAAACGGTAATTGAGTTATTTCCTTGTGTATTATTTTTTCCAAAAACAATATTTCACCCAAAAATTGAATTCTGTTGTTTACCCTCATGTCTTTGCAAACCTGACATTGAACTTAGATAGTAGATATTGTTTTCACACACATTACCTCTTTTTCTCATGCTGTCGCATGGCTTCTGAAAACTTCAGGAAAAATCGTATGGTTTTAAACAACGGGAGTGATGAGAGTAGATAATTACAAAAGTTTCATTTCATCCTAAACTATCACTTTAAAAGCCACATGTAGCCGTACGAGACGCAAAGTTCTTGTGGTAGTTGGCTTTCTAACTTTTTTAATTTCCTCTGACTCAGTTGACCTTCTGGGGCTTCTCAACTGGAGATCAAACACTGAGAGACTTGAAGAAATTCTTCAGAAACTGATGGAAGTGGAAGGAGGGGAGATTATTAAAGTAAGGTTGTGAGAAATCACAACACTTGTCCTTCTATAAAATGCTGCTTTATGATCTAAAGTTTTTATTGTGTGTTCCTCCAGTTCCTGCAGGACACACTGGACGCTCTCTTTAATATCATGATGGAGACCTCAGAGGAAGAAACCTACGATACACTAGTTTTCAATGCCTTGGCAAGTATTGATTATTTAACTCGATCTTTAGACATCCACCAGTTGCCAACCTATTCTTATGATGAGTTTCTCCAGTAATGGACAAAAGGAGAATTTCGAGCCTGGAAATATCAGAGAAACTGTTAAAAAATTTTTTTTTGGTAAGCTTTCATTTAACTTTCGTGCATTGTCCCTAAAAGCAAAATGTTTCTAAGTATCACAAATAGAAAATTTACAAAACAAAATGTAGTACTTTCAGCGAAAGTGTTGCTTACTCTTTCCACACCATGACTTTTTGTTAGGATTTTTTTTTTTTCAATGATTTTATTCATTACTATATAGAAAAATACATAATTATGCAAATATAGGTTTTCTAATAATTTATTACTTTTCATTACTTTTACGTGGATTTTATTGTTAATTTTGTTTGTTTATTATTATTATTTTATATACATATTAATATGAAATTGATTTTATATTAATATTAAAACTAATAGTAACATCAATACTATTGTATTAGATTTTAACATTAATAATAATTACACTAAATATGAATAAAATTACTTATTTTATTAATAAATAAAAATAAAAATCACATTTAAGTTCGTTTAATAATAATAAAAATATTACAATCTCTAAAGTGTAAAATATAAATATTAATGATGCGATTAGTATTAATATTCATATCAACAATCATATTGCTATTAATATTCATACCAGTTAATACTACTACTACTACTACTACTACTAATAAAATCTTGTGACAGAAAGTAATAAAATATTAATAATACTATTAATATTTTTGTTGATATTGGTAGGTATATTCTTATTCATATTAACATCGTTATTAATACTATTAATGATTATATTAAAATCTAAAAATAGTCATAAAGTTATAAAAAAAAAAAAAAATCTATGTTTGTTTTTTTTTTTCCTGTGTATTTTTCTAGTTAACTGTAAAATTTGTCGTGCAATTTGAATAACATTGTTTTTAAAAAATCCTTATCCAGTAACCACGAATGAAAAGTCATAGTGTGTTCTGAGTGAGCAACACTTTTACTGTTGCTCATACTTGGGGTTCGGAATCTGAACAAGTATTAAACTTTGGTCGAACTTTTCTAATCGTGATACTCCAAATCACGCTGCTTTTTGGGACTAAATGATTGCAGAAAAGTTACATTAAAGTTACAACCTGCATAAAGAGCGCTCTGCCGCGTCATTGCGTTTTCATTAGTTATCTGTATGAGTAACCTTAATGCCATAACACGCCACATCGCCATCTGCATGTGGGATGTCTTCCCCCTCACAGACATACAGGTCAGATTATTCCGCCATGTGATGTGTGCTCGATGTCTGTGAAAACCATTATTTATTTTGGGTGATTTGTATTTATTCAAGCCACTTTTTAAACCACTGTTTTAGCTGCATTACATTTGTTAAAGAAAATGATAGGCCTTGTGATGTTTGTGCGCCATAGTGCTTTGAGGATTTGCATCATGTCAGAAAATGTAAAAATCAAGTTGGTTATAATTACTTTTCTCTGTCCACTCTATCTTGGTTTTGCGGAAGCTGAGAGTTCAATTTGATGAAATACAATTAAATTGTTGTCTCAAAACTTTAAGTTATAAAGTTTATAATGAATATAACACGAAGTGCTAGACCTTGTATTTTTGCTTTATTTGTCCAGGTTTTCATCATCTCACTCATCGGCGACATAAAGTTTCAGCATTTCAACCCTGTTTTGGAGACCTACATTAGCAAACACTTCAGCGCTACTCTGGCGTACCAGTAAGAGTTACTGTCTTGTTTGGATTTCTCTGTCCTTTGTGTCACAGTTCATGTGTTTTAATATAACTTGGCCATTTTTGTCCACATTTAATTCTCACCTTGCCATCTCACACTAACACTCTCTTCTTCTCTCACCTGTTCTCTATATACACCTGTCCAGTGATATTCTCGGGTTGAGACCTGTATTGATTTGCAAGCATGCCGTAATTGCCTCGGTTTGCCTTGTCTGTTCACAGGAAGTTGACCAAAGTGTTGAATTATTTTGTGGGCCATGCTGAGGACCCGGCTCATATGGAGCGACTGTATGCGGCCTTGAAAGCCTTCAAGTATCTTTTTTGTTTCATTGTGCAGTCTCGGATCCTCTATTTGAGGTGGGTACCGGCTCTTATTTGCTCTCAGAAATAGCCTTCAGGAGGGCTTGATTGAACTTGTCCTTCATCTGACAATGCAAATGAAAAAGCAACAGCAAAAAAAAAAAGATACTTTCGAAATCACTCGCTTCTATATCTGAACAAACACATGGGGCTATTGGACCTCCATATGAAACCTAGCAAAGCCAATTAAATTAAGAGCGATGTTCAAAGACATTTTTGATACGGTAAACCTATCTACAGTCCAGCCTGTTTACTGTATAATAAGATTACATGCATCCATATGCAGCATATTTATTGCTCAGTGTCTAGATAGATAGTGTCTAGATAGATACTGCTTCTTGATGTTTTGTAGTGACACGACTGTCTGAATAATGTGCCGAAAATGTATCACAACTGAAAAGAGAGGGAAGCGCTGGGGTGAAATCACCTCAGTTTTGAATGTAATGTGAGTGAATGTGAGTGCAGAAAGCTGCTAGCATGCTAGCTAACATATGTAAACATTAAAATATCAATGACGATCATGTGAGGCGCTCCCTCTGGCGTGATAATCTTAATAATATCTTGTTGTTTTTCGATTTTCAAATCTTGTAGTGTGCGCATGTTTAAGATTTGAGGGAAGATAATCTGCAAAGATACTCCTTATGTGTGTGCTGCAACCAGATTTCATAATCGGTTAGGATTTTAAAACTCCTGTAGTGTGAGCCCGGCTTTAGTGGTGCTTTAAGGCAATAATCTCTGTTACTATTGTTGATACTTGAAGTTATAGAGTTGAATAAACGCCTAACTCATCCTACACTGTTTGTGCTACAGACAAAAATGATATGAAATCATTTTTAACACCCTGGCATCCACCTACAACACCCTACAATCGTTGTGCTGATATTTCCACGAAAATGTTTTTTTTTTTCCTGTTTGTTGTTTGTCAGGTTTTATGGGAAAAGTGAAGATGGAGGGCAGTTTCTTGACTCCATTCGGACTTTATTTCTTTCTGTCAGCAATCTGATGGACAGACCTCTGGATGAAGGAGTTAAGATAAAGGCAGGTTTTTTTTTACATGGATATACAATAGGCGTTTAGAAGAAATGTTAATGGATACCAGAGATTTGTAAAAACCACATTGAAGATTAAGAGTTATTTTTAAAGAAATTAATACTCTTATTCAGCAAAGATGTAAATAAAATGATCAAAAGTGACAGGTAAGATATTTATAAAACATTTCAAGTAAACTCTATTCTTTTGAATTTTTTATTCATTGTTGATTAGAACGATTGCTTGCACATTAGAATAATTTCTGAAGGATCATGTGACACTGAAGACTGCAGTAATGATGCTGAAAATTCAGCTTTGCACCACAGCAATAAATTACTTATTAAAATAAACTCAAATAGAAATTGTATTGTTAGTAATTGTACGGTTTTGTGTTTTCACTATATACTGTATGTAGTGAACTGTTTATCTGCTTTTTTTTCCTAGGGAGCAATCTTGAAATATCTTCCCACCATCATCAATGACTTGCAGAAGGTCTTTGATGCTGTAGAGCTCAGGTGAAGTGAATGATGTATTTCACATTGAAGTGAAAACATCTAGCCTTTGCATCGTCACCGGTTTATAGATTTGATTAGAAACTAATTTGTGGCATACTGTTGTTTACCATAATGCCCCCCCCCCCCAAAAAAAATCAATTCATCGAATTTTTTTTGTTTTTTTTTGTTGCATAAATCATGGTTACAGTAAGGCACTTATAATTACAAATGAATTGCACTAGTGCTCCTGATGGTTAAAAAACGTGAAGCTTTTATTTTTGTTAAATCACTTACATAATTCAGTAAAAACAGTTTATTATTTGAGCTTTAAAGTTGTATACTGTCCTCCTGCCATGATCACTGACTTACAGAAGGTCTTTGGTGCTGTAGATCTTGACATCTCTAACAGGCTTGTAAACATCTACTGTTTGAAGACCAGTATAGGGAGTGTAGTAGCGTATCTCGGATGTTCACACTCGAGTTAAAAATTTATGTCATTGCTTACGTATTCTTCCCTTCTGACTTACGTTTTCTGTACTATGTAATTAATTTATAGTTTTCACTTTGTGTTTTTGTGGAAAACCTTTCTTTCTCTCACAGTGTTCAGCTGGCAAAGTTCATTGAAAGCATCCCAGATTTTCAGATGGTGAGGCAGAAGCTGGGCTGTCTGGTGAAAATTGTTGAGAGTAACCTGTTCAAACAGCCAGGTAGGACTTGACAGCCGTTCAGGTCAACATATCATTTTTTCTCATTGACTTGCACTAAAAGCTGTGTCATCCACACCTCTCATATTCTCTCTTGTGCTTTCAGACTGCAGAGATGTTTTGTTGCCTCTGATCACAGATCAGTTGAGTGGGCAGCTGGACGATAACTCCAACAAACCTGATCTCGAGGCTTGTGTCCAGCTGCTGAGCACCGTACTGGACATGCTGGACTGCAAAGACGTGGTGAGTTTGAAGCGGTTGAGCATCCCTAACAACTTCAGCCAGTTATGATGAGCTTTATCTCGGCCTCAGACCATCTGATGAGCAAAACCGCAGGAGCCAAAGTAATTGGCTGGCTTTATGCAATTTCCAGGAGTCAGGGAGTACAGGTTTTATCAGTCCACTGGGAAACAGAGATGTGTTTACACGTTCCCAATAAATTATTCAGTCAGGTTTTTACAATAAGGATTTTTTTTTTTTTTGTTGGCTCAGTCATTTTTACTTCCTCTCTGAACATTGGCCCCCCACTACAAAAGAATGATAGATATTGATTTTAGCTATATTTGCTGTAAATATATATTTTTTGTAGTACATGTAAAAAATGTGCTACAAAAGTTTGAGGCCGGTAAGGTTTTTATACTACTTTGAAAATTCTTTTATGCTCATCAAGGCTTCATTTGATTGATTACAAATGCAATACAAACAGTAGTACTTTTTAATATTAAATACGCAAATAATTGTTTTCTATTTAAATATACTTTAAAATGTAATTTATTCCTGTGATGGCAAAACTAAATAACCGAATAGAATTAAATTAATAAAAACAACAGCATTTATTTAAATGTTTTGTAAAAGTCTTTACTGTCCCTTTTGATCAATTTAATGCATCCATGTCTCTTAAAAAAAATTCTTACTGCATCCAAACTTTTAAACGGTAGTAAATAAATTTAATTTCTAAGAACATTATATTTAATTAGTGTTTATGTACTGTTATTCATTTTTTTTTCACAAAACATTAATGATTGCTTTGTCATTTTCAACACATTCTTACATTTTATATAATGCTGTAGCAAATTTTGCTGTTTTGTCAACAAGATAATGTAGAACAGAAGTCACAGAATCTCAGAAAACCAGATGTTTTAGTTTGCAAGTCACAAAAATGGATGTCCAAGAACAATTAATTCAATACTTTTATTCAACAAACATATGAAGCAGCACAACTCAATATTGACAATAATTAGAAATGTTTCTTTAGCATCAAATCAGCATATTAAAATGATAAAATGACACTGAAGACTGGAGTAATGATGCTGGAAATTTTACAGGAATTAATTGCGTTTTAAAATGTATTACAAAACAGTTATTTTTGATTATAATAATATTACACAATATTACAGGTTTTACTGTATTTTTGAGCAAATGAATGCATCCTTGGCGAGCAGTACATAGTTCACTTCCTGGTGAAATATCTGGCGACGTGAGACTGTGAATGACTTTTTGTATGAATACAGACAGGCTGATCTTTCAACCATGATGCATTTCGCTGGCTTGTTGATATGACAGCGCATTCAAGATCGGTTGACATTTTGGTTGATATGTATTGAGACGGCAGACATTTCAGGTCAAACTCTTGCGACTTGTGAGCATCTCTTTGCTGGAGTAGTTACGTTGCAAATTTCCAAAATAAGGTCATTTGAAGTTGCACGGCTGTTTGTTTATGAGAGGGAGTCCTTTCTAGGTTCATTCAAGCATTCTTCAATGCATCTCATTCACCTTTTTTACGCTTTCAGGGTCCCACATCCGGTCATGTGAAGTTAATCGTGGACCGTCTCTTGCGGAGGGTCAACCGTACGGTCATCAACCTGAGTTTGGACTCTCCCTTCATAGTAAGACACCGGCACGCCACAAAATGGAGTGCTGTAGAAAGATTTAACAGAGCTAAATCAGCTTAGCTTCCTGTCAAAGCTGCTGTTGTTTCGACCGCACAGCGCCGAAGCCCACACACACCTGCTGAAACTCATAACAACAGCAGTCTGGACCACTGAACTTAACTTGTTTATTTCTTTGCCCAGGCCCGTGGCTATGAGTTTTCTCAGCGGTGTGGGCAGCACATGTAAAGTTATTGATTATTTCTTCTCTTCCCCTGGACACAGGGCCACTACCTGGCATGCATGACCGCTATCCTGAAACAAATGGAAGACGCGCATTACGCACAATACATCAGCACCTTCAAAACCAGACAGGACATTATCGTAAGTCTCTCTCTCTCTCCGCAGGCCCCATCCATCATCGCAGAGCCTTCCGTGCTCTGAGAGTTAAGTTATAAATAATCCACCTTTTGCACAGCTGACTGATGCCACGCGTGTGGCTCTGTTCCCTGTCGTCTGTCGAAGTGAGTCAGGGTTTAATAGCAGAACGAGATAAGCGCAGCTTCAAATTAGCATCTGTTTTTCCTGCTCAGTCATATCTGTGCGGAACACAAATGTCATTTGCCGGTCTGCATCTAATCGTAGTTTTCCTCTGCGTGCACGTACATGCTCTTAACAACAAGAATCCTTTTCTTTTTTTTTTTTTTTTTTTTTTTTTTTTTTTTTGTAGGACTTTCTAATGGAGACGTTCATCATGTTCAAAAACCTGATGGGCAATGTGTTTCCACCCGACTGGATGATCTTGAATCTTCACCAAATGAAAGTCTTTCTGCGGGCGATTGACCAGTACTCAGATGTTCTCAACAAATACTTCCTGGACTCCACTCACTTCCACTTGCAGGTCAGTTTAACGAGGACTGTAAAGGGGTTTCAAGTAAACAATTATGCTTCAGGCAAGACCGAGATTATATTGCCGGAAACACTGTCATACATATTGCCTGAGCCACAATGCCTTAAAAAGCAGTGATTAACAATGTTGCTCCAAAAAGCACTGCAAATATTAGGCAACTGAATCAGAACCATTTTTCCAACCGGAAGATGGCAAGTTGGCAAATGTTGTCTGACGACTCTTTTGAATTGTTCTTTTACTCTACCATTCAAAAGTTTATTGTCAGTAAGAGAAATTAATACTTTCATTCAGTAAAGATGCATTACTGTGATAAGAAGTGAAAGTAAAGGCATTTGTAATTTACCAAAAATGAATGTTTTACATAAATTCTGTTTTTTTTATTTTCTATTTATCAAAGAATCCTCAAAACAAATATATCACAGTTTGCACAAAATATTAATGTTTTCATTACATTGATAATATACAAGATAACATTTTCAAATATAATACAGAAAACAGTTATTTGAAATATTATTGATTTTACTGTTTTTAATCAAATAAACACGTCATATTATGCTAAAAGTCTTCTTTTAAAAAACTTTAAAAATCGTACAGATTCCAAACATGCAGTGCAACCAGTGTAATTTGTGTAATGACTCTTATAAATCATTTCTTTTATAGTGAATCTACCACATACAACTAACTGTGAGGCTTAAATAGTGCAGTTACTTACTGACTGGTTGTTTGTATGTCAGTATGGGTTAAAGATACACTTTGTGTTTTGTCAGTAATATTTTAAAATTAATACCATATAATAAATAAATAAATAAATGAGATGTGTTACTGCCTTTTGACCAATTAGGATGTGAAATAAAGACCAAAAGATTGCGAGAAGTTATTAAATTACAGTGTAAACATGGATTTTACAAGAATTGTTTTGAAGTAAGTTTCTTTTTTCCAAATATATATAGTTTTTAAAATTACTAAAAGAATGCGTTAATGGAATCATTAAAGAGCCATACTGGTGTGTTGGATTAAAAAAAAAAAAGAATGAATTTTGTCTGTAGTTAAAAGGCAGTATCATGAGAAAATGTCCTTGATCTTCTGAGATAAAGGAGTTTGTTGTACTCGCCATACTGTAATTATCAGAACTTGTGCTTCCGTCCCAATCCTAAAAACAGCACTGCTGAATCCTTAATTTGAAGAACGCTGCAGTAAATTGAGGCAGGAAGGCATCAAGACACGTCCAAATCCAATGTTTGCACAACATCCCGCCTGCTAAGACCTGGCTATAGTTCTTTGGCTGTTAAAGGCACCATAGACCCTTCAGAAGCAGTAATATCCCACAATCCTGAGATCTGGTGTGGTTGTAATCAAAATGGCATCTGACAGAGTGGTTAAAATAAGTACATTAGTTGTGCGCTTTGGATAAAAGTGTGTGCCGAAAGCATAAATATAAACCTATGGTTCTGTTTCTACCAGAAATTAAACATCGTAGCCATTAAATATTCACTCAGTAGTCTCTAAAGCTCACTGTCAGAACGTGTTCTAGATCATTGAACGTGACATGCATTGCACCATCTGAAATCAGTAGCTGAAATTAATTTAATAAGATCTTTGATCATTTCAGTCTGATCTTGACAGATTCAGCATGGATTTTGTTACCATGTAATGTATTCGACGCAATAGCAAACCCATAACCACAACATGTGTGTAAGCACAGCAAAGTGTTGTTTCTTATTTAATGAACAGGTAATTTATATCCTTTTCAGTCGTAAGGGTCTGAGAGATTGTAGAAAATGATCATGAAAATTTAATTAATGGTTGTTTTTGGTGCAAAAAAAAAAAAAGAAAAAAGAATTCAAGCATTATAGCAAGACCCCAGACATATAAAATAATGTTCTGTGTGTGGTTGTGCAGTAGCGATTTGACCGCAGATAATTTTAAGCGCTCTGAATATCTCTCCATGCACTAAGTGCGAAGTTGTCCTGTGCATGTAATTGATTTCCAGGAGAATAATGTTAGGGAATTTCTGTGAATCATGTGAACACTTTCTGTTGCATGCTCTTATATAACATGTTTTTATGATGCTCATTTGTGGTGATCTTTTGGGAAAGCGTATGGATTTTGCACCCACTGGAAGCCTCCTGCACTTTAGGCATTTGGGAAATATCATCTATACCGCTTTTGAAAAATACCCAACTGCTAAATTTCTGTTGCTTGGTTACCATTCATTCAGCACCCTGTGTATCCGAAATATTTCACCCGTAAGACCTTAGTCAGTTAAAAAAGCAATTGCATTACGGTATATCAATACAAACTAATTGTTCAAATAATCAAAGCAAGACTGCTTTTATCATCTGTGATTATGTAACCCAAAACGCGATCATTTAAAAGCATCTGCCACTGTTTCTGACAGAAAATTCAAGTGAATTTCTAGCTCTGTGTTGCAGTGATGCAACAAGGACATTTCTGTTCTCGAAACAATGAAGTCATGAATATTGAATTCTCTTAGTAAATCCTATTGTTGTTCAGAAGTATTAAACTCAAGTTGTTATGCATCTTTGTGCAGTATTTTGATTATATACCCTATGGTGTGTGTGTGTGTGTGTGTGTGTATATATATGTAATTAATATGTAATATAAAACTAATATAACTAATACTATGGTAACACCAAAACTTTGCTGGAACATCATGGTAACATCATATGCATCATATGCAAATTACTCTAAAGACTCCCTGAATTTTTTTGAATTTTTACCATATTCTTATATTTTTATGTCTATTTTGTGCTCAGGAAATGGTTTTGTCTTGATGATTTTCTTTTGTTTTTCCTCAATAGCTTTGGAACAACTATTTTCACCTGATTGTTGCCTTCCTTACCCACAAGTCCTTACAGCTGGAGTCTTTCTCGCTCGAGAAACGCAACAAGATTCTCAACAAGTGAGTGAGAGACCTGCGGATACATTGTCGTTCTAGTGTTCAAATGTTGGTTTTTGCTCATTTTATTTGAAAGGCCGACGTCTTAAATTGAGTTTCTAAAAATGTAAACAGGTACGGAGACATGCGGAAAAGCATCGGCTTCAAGCTGAGAGATATGTGGAACAATCTTGGTAAAAGCTCTTTCCTGTGCTTCTTATCGGTTAGAGACAGTGACCACAATTACAAAATTGGACGAATGTAGAGAGGACTTTTTACAGACTGTCCTAAAGGACTTTCTTTTTGTTCAAATGGCTTTTTATAGAGTAAAATCACTACTGTGGTGTTTCTTTATTGGCTGAGACAGAGTGCATATGTTAGTTTTTTTTTTTTTTTGATGTTCTGAAGAAATTAGGGCTATTTTGTGATGTCATGTCATTTCCAGGCCAACATAAGATGAAGTTTATCCCTGCGATGGTGGGACCGATCCTGGAAGCTACGTTAGTGCCTGAGCCTGAGCTGAGGAAAGCCACCATCCCCATCTTCTTTGACATGATGCAGTGTGAACACCATTTCAGCACCAACCACACCTTTCAGAAGGTCAGGGGTGTTTCTGTTTTCAGCAGTTCTGTTTCAAAACCTGCAGAAGATATCTAGCTAGGCAACTTGCTTAGGCTTCGTAGGCACACTCATGATGCTGTCAATGATGCTGCTGATTTGGTCAAAAATGAAGAATGCATTGTGACAAGTTTTAGCTAAAGTTTTAGTCCAAAGGCTTAAAAGTATTTTATTAAGTACAGAAATATCTATCTATTAAAATACTGATTCTTTTAACTAAAAAAGGGTGATATTGGTTCTTTTTGTTAACCTTAGTTTTATGCATTAGGTTTCATGAACTAAAAATGATTTTTAAGCAAGTTACTTTTTTATTATTATTATTATTATTATTATTTTTTTTAATTTTAAGTTACATTTTAGGCTAATGTTGATATATAAATATGCTATTTTTTCGTTGTTAATTGATGTTTGTTAATAAAACATTGTTTTATATTGTTACACAACTTAAAATACTTTAAAATTGTTGTTCATTATTTAATATTATACATATTTAACATTATACATTATACATTGTATATACTTTAATTATAACCTTAAATTGTGTGCTATTATTTTGAATTTATATGCTTTTTATGCCTATGAACATCATTTACATTCAGTTAATTAGTGGTGTAAAGCGGATATATTTCATCACAATTTGATCTGATATTGAGTCTCTTAGCCAGCGATATGATATTTGCAGTTACCTAAATACATGCTGCAGCACTGCTGCAGTTATGATTTGATTGGATTCATGGGTCTGTTATGTGCCCATTTAATACCAACAGTTACATTTTTATCAACTCCCAAATGCAACCAAAATATAACATGAACATTTAACTCTGAAAATAGCAAATCCTGTATCGCAAGTGGGAAATACACAACAAAAAGCACACTTCAGTTTTATAAATAATATAGAAAAATAAATAATGAAAATACAAATCAAGTTGTTCAGTTGTCAAGATTATCAGTCGTATGGTGAGAACACATCATTTGCTTGTGCAGTGAGATAAGCAATGACAACAGTCAAAGTCTTTTGTGTTCTCTAAAATGTGCAAATCTAGCATCCCCAATAGGACATCCGCAACAAAATAAGCATTTTTACAGAAAAATAAACACACGCATGCATACATACATACATACATACATATATATATATATATATATATATATATATATATATATATATATATATATATAATATTTTATATATATAAAAAGTTAACAAATATTTGATGACAGCTCAATGACAATTTGACATCTTTTTATAAGTCAAACAGGCCTCTAGTGGTCTCTTTTGAGAGGTTTTTCTGCTAATTAAAGGTGATACATCGTAAATAAAGGTGCATACTACTTAAATGTACAATTTGACACATTTTTATGCATTGTTCCATATTTATTTATCATTACACCCCTAATTGTTAAAGCCAGTTTCTGTTGAAATCAGCTGTGAGTGTTCACTATTTGTGTGGGTGCATGAGCCATGACCATTAATTAACTGATGAGGGTCCATGTCGGTTAAGATGTTGCCTAGGTAGGCTTCTGCATGATGGTCGGAAAGTTTGATGAAGCATTTGTGTTCTTTGCAGTTTGAGAATGAGTTAATCACAAAACTGGATCAGGAAGTTGAAGGAGGCCGTGGTGATGAACAGTACAAGATTTTGCTGGAGAAAACGTGAGATTTTTTTTCTCTTATCATGCTGCCACACATATATTAAGCATAATTTTATTGCTTTGTACTAAGAAAAGTACGTTACTGATTTTGAATTTTAGTAGTGATTTTTTTAAAATTATATCAAGATCACTGCTGTAAAAGGGGCAAGCCTATTGAAATGCTTGAATGTGGACATATATATATATATGCTATTTAAGGTAAATTGACGCAAATTAAAGCTCATGCATCTTCCCTGCTGCTGTAGCTGTTTAATTTAACTAATTTAATTAACTCATATGTTTGCATAGCGTTCCTCTTAAAATGGTAATAGAATATAATAACTTTTGTTAAAATAAATAAATGTTTGCTTATTTGCAGATTTAAATGTCTGCACTAAACTTAGTTAGTACTAACTATTCAGACTGTGCTGACTAGAATAAAAAAATTTAAAGACACGGTTGGGAAATCAGTACTTTTTAAGTACAATAAAAATCAAGTGCTTTTGTACTTTAACTGAAGTAAAAATGAAAATGTAATTATTAATACTGTTACTGGAGTAATATTTTATTAGGGTGTCTGTACTTAGTTTGTGTACTCTGTGTGTGTCCAGGCTGTTGGAGTACTGTCGGCGGCACCGGTATCTTTCTCAGTCTGGGGAGGCGTTGGCTTTTCTCTTAAGTAGTCTGCTGGAGAACCTGCTGGCTTACCGCACCATCACCCATGATGAGAGCCCTGAGCTCCGCATGAGCTGCACCGTCAACGTCCTGGTGAGAACCAGACACTGTGAACTCTCAAACACAGCTGCAGTATTTATAAATATACCTTATTATGTGCTCAACCTGCTGAAAAGACCAGCGAGGATCCAATCAGCAATAAAAATTGCTTAGAAACTTTAATGAAATTCCATCTCTGTATCTTCTCTCTCACATCCACAGAACTTTTACAAAGAAAAGAAAAGGGAGGATATATATATCCGGTAAGTGTTGTAGATGATTAAAACTTCTTGTCTTGTTGATGGCACATGGATGAATCTGTATGTTTTGTGGTGTTTCATTAGGTATTTGTACAAGTTACGGGATCTACATCTGGACTGTGAGAACTACACAGAGGCTGCCTACACCCTGCTGCTCCATGCTGAGCTGTTGGAGGTTTGGACGTAGTGCTATTATTAACTGTAGATTTGGGTTAAGGTTAGATAGTGACATCTAGGAAGCAGGGTGACCAATGGCCAGTATAATGCAGATATAGTATATGTGAACCTGCACCACAAAACCAGTCTTAATTAGCATGGGTATATTTGTAGCAATAGCCAAAAATGCATTGCATGGGTCAAAATGATCGATTTTTCTTTTATGGCAAAAATCATTAGAATAGTAAGTATAGATCTTGTTCCATGAAGATATTTTGTAAATGTCCTACCATAAATATATCAAAACTTAATTTTTGATTAGTAATATGCATTGCTAAGAACTTCATTTGAACAACTTTAAAGGTGATTTTCTCAATATTTAGATTTTTTTGCGTCCTCAGATTCCAGATTTTCAAATAGTTGTATCTCAGCCAAATATTGTCTGATCCTTACAAACCATACATCAATGGAAAGCTTATTTATTCAGCTTTCAGATGGTTTTGTGACCGGTTTTGTGGTCCAGGGTCACATAAAATACACTAACAATCAAAATTTTATACACACATTTGTTTCTCCATTTATTAATAAAGTAGTCAAATTATTAAATTATTTATTTTAATTATAAAAAAAATCAATTAAATTCATATTAAATTTAATTAAATTATTTAAATAAACACAAATTAAAACAATCTTATATTTGAGCTTTTAAGAAGTAAGTCTTTGAGCTGCTTTTCATTCATTAACTGATCTAATTATGCATAAAAATGTTTTTAATTAAAATCTAAGTTTATTAAAAAAACATAAGTAGGTGCAATACATATTTGTCTTTGTCAGAATTTGCAAATATTTAATCCTAAGCCTTTTGATTAAAATGTTTAAGGTAATGAGTAGGCATGCGGCAATATCATATTTTCTGAAGCTTTAATCACAATGTATGATATTATCACAATATTAAATTACAAACACACAAAAAAGTTAACAATTAACATTCAAATAACAAAAACAACTTTAAACCTTTTTATATAGTTAACCAGCACGTCTAGACATTAGAAACAATTTCACAAATTTGTAATAACATTTAATGATGGCATGATAGATATGAAAAAGAATGTCAGAAATACTTTCACGTTTTCACATATACATGTATTCACAATTTGCACCAAAAATATTTGAAATATTGAGGTTTTTTTTCCATTGACATGGATGTCGGTAGATTTTGGAAATGTTCTGTTCTGTTTTTTTAACCAAGCAGATTTGATAATCTGAAAAATTAATAAAAGTCAGTTGTTATGTATCCTCCAAATCATTATAAAAGCCAAACATTAAGCTTGTCAGTCCTCCAAATTGTATTATTCTGTTTAAATTAACTTAGTCTGTTTGCATTTGAATATCTGCACTGGAAAGCTTGTTACCCTTGCAGATTGAAGTTGCGACACAGTTTGGCGATTATGAGATCAGTGAGATTAGCATGACTGAATGATGCAATTTCTTTCTAGTGGTCCGACAAGCCGTGTGCACCCCACCTGATCCCACGGGACGGAACTCAGGGGTTGACACAACAAGAGCTAAAGGAAAGACTATTTCAGGAGATAATGTGCAATCTGGACAAGGGCAAAGTATGAATTTTGCTTGTACATCTAAATGTAATGCAAATGCTTCAACTGAAAGACTTTTGCATGCCATTTGCTCACAGTTTTTAGGGTAGGACAACTGTAAAGAACAGAAATGTTGCTATTTAACTACATGAAGATTGAGAAGTTTGTGGTCGGTGAGATTTATTTAACGTTTTAAAAAGACGTCTGTTATTCTCACCAAGACTGCATTTATTTGGCTAAATGAAATAAAAAGAGTAAAACTGAGTAAAAAAAGTAAATATTATTATAATTTTAATAATAAGTAATTTATTCCTGTGATTTGCACAGCTGAATTTTCTGCATCATTACTCCAGTCTTCAGGGTCACATGATCCTTCAGAAATCATTGAGATCCTATTATAGTTTTTATTAATATTAAATGATCATTTTTTCATTTCTATATAGTTTTTTTATTAAGTTTTGCTCTAGGTTTAGTTTTTTAGTACATTTATGTTGACCTAAAAAAGAATAAGAAATGCTGGAAGCTAGATGAAATAAAATATTTTTTTATATTATTATAAATATGTTTTTATATTTTTTGTTTCAGATAATGTTTACTTCAAGTAACAAAAAAAAAAAAAAAAAAAAAAATCTATCTATCTATCTATATATATATATATATATATATATATATATATATATATATATATATATATATATATAATTTATTTATTTTATTTTATTTTTTTTGTTACTTGAAATAAACATTATCTGAAACAAAATAAAATATAAAAACATATTTATAATAATATGATATAAAAAAACATTTACCAGGAAAAAAAAAAAAAAAAAAAATATATATATATATATATATATATATATATATATATATATATATATATAAAATAAAACCAGAAAAAAAAAAAAATAATAATAATTTTTTTTATTATTATTTTTTTTTCCTGGTTTTATTTTTAACTAACTATAATAACCTTGATGCTGATATGGAGCTCAAGAAACATTTTTATCAGGATTCTTTTATGAATAGAAAGATTTGAAAGAACAGCATTTAATTTAAATGCAAATCTTTTGTGACATTATAAGTGTCTTTAGTGTCACTTTTGATCAATTTAATGTATTTTGAATGCTGTAGAAAGTGTTCACCCAAAAAGCAATCTTTTGTTTAATCTTTTGTTAGGAAAGTCTATAAAGCACACTATCTCAGTACAATAATTAATAAAACAATTTTGTTCCTGTCAACATGCTTTCTCATTCATTAGCCAGACTCTGAGCTTGTTTGTTGGTTCTTTTTTCCACAGATGTGGGAGAAGGCCATCGAGATGGCCAAACAACTTGTTAAACTTCACGAAAACCAAATGTTTGATTTCATAGAGCTCAGTCAACTGCTGGTAAGACAGACCTGTCAGAATTCCCTATCGTTTCTTTGTTAATGTGATCTGAATGTAACGCCACAGACAAACCTCCCCTGAGCTTCTGCCAGAACAGGAGACGCTCTGTGATGTACAAACATTTTAGCGAGACAGACCTTCAGCTCGTCTCGTTTCACGCGCTTCATATTTATTCACATTTTGGGCTGGTAACTCATAACCCTGTCTGCTGGGTAGCAGCCGTCACTCTGCACAGGAAAAAAAAGGCAATTTGCAAGCAAGAGGAGGAAGGAAACTCTGGTGCGATAACGGCTACTGTAGCAGTTACACACTCTCCTCTCAGTACTGCCCTTGGCTCTGTGAAGTTCTCACTTGGCAGCTGCCTTCAATTAAGTCGGAGAACTTTGCTATTGGTGCCGATGAATTGGGTGGTCAACTGCTTTCAGCTTTTCCTTGTCCTGTGGTTCATAAAATTCATATTATTTTTATATTATTTTCCTTATTTCTTCTCTGATTTGAAATTGTATAGCAAAAAAGGAATGTACAGTAAAAACTGCTATAACTTAAAGGGATAGTTCACCCAAAAATGAAAGATCTGTCATTTAATAACCCTCATGATGCTCAAAATGTTGATTCTTCTGGAGAAAACAGAAGATATTTTGAAGATTGTTGGTAACCAAACAGTTTCTGTTCCCATTGACATTCATTGTATTTTTCCTCCATACAGTCTTCAAAATGTCTTCTTTTATGATCCACTGAGGAAATGGGTGGACTGTCCCTTTAAGTATGTTTTAAGGAACAAAACATTTAAAACATTTAAAAACACTTATATAGTGTTTTAGAACTTAGATATATTCTTATATTCTGTGATTTACTCATGTCATTCTTAATTTCATTTCATTAATTTCATTCTATTTGATATTAGTGTTAGTGATTTTATGCGCTTTTCATATAGCTTAAATTTATTTGTATTTCAGTTGTAGTAGAGTCATTAGTCATCTTCAAGAAAGAAACATCTCTTCCATCTACACTTGACCCTATAACACTAGCACTCTCTGTTATTTCTATTATTAACTACTTGTTTTCTTTTAATTTGTTATAAAAAATTGAAAAAATCTAAAACTAACACTCTATACACACTCACTCTCTCTCATTCTCTCTTTCTCTCTCTCTCTCGCTCTTTCTTTCTATATATATATATATATATAAAACCCTTGACCCTCTTAACACTAGCACTCTATTCTATTTCCATTCTCTCTTCTTGTTGTCCTTTATATATTTACCCTGTAATTTACGCTATAACACTAGCATTCTCTAATCTTTTTCTATTCTATTCTGTTTTCTGTTCTAAATGTAATTTAAATGTAGACATTTTAGAACTGCAAAGGCATTTCTATTTTTTTATTTAAGTATATATATATATATGAAGAGTTCATTTGCAAAAACATACAGTAACTCCATTTTTAACATTTTAACTTTTTTTTATTTTTATTTTTTTTTAAGGTTTTTAAATCAAGTTTTTCATTGTGCATTCCAATTAATTTCAGTCAAACTGCAGTTGGGTTATTTTGATTAGGTACAAAATTACTAAAAAATACTAGCTAACTAATACAATAAAACACAATACAAACATGATAGCAAAATAAAAAAACATGATATTTGAAAATAAAAAATGTATATTTGTATATGTATATGAAATATTCCAACAGTGAATCAAACCCTGAAAACTAAGGTAACTTCATATATATTGAAACAGATTTGAGAGCTGCAGTGAAGGAATCACATTTGCAGTGCCACATATAACTACAAAGGAGCCACATGGTCTGTGAGGTCAAAGTCATAGAGCCACATTTATACAAAACAGTTCTAGGAACTCAAAGATTAACCATCTCCACTTATGAATAAATATATACGACAAAATTACAGGCCGATGTGTGACCTGGAAAATGGGTGAAATGATTCGCAGAATCTCAAGAACATTCAAAATGTTCAGGGATGCCACAATTAAAAGTGTTACATGGTATCAGAAGCCTTATTTTCAGGGTTGTAAGAACAATTTCGACAATTTGAACATTTTTTAAATGACTGCTGAGACCTTGATTATTATTAACCTCTTAAAATAAGCTACTAAAAGGATCATAATTGTTGGGTCTTTCCAAGTGAAGAACCAGGGGTTAAGTGCTTTGATCAAAAGCACTATGGGGACAGATAACAGTAATTGAAGTTGACTGAAGCTTTTGTGTTAGCAGGATCACGTGCAACGGGTCAAATAAAGTTGCATTTGTCAGTTAATTTACAGAAATGGATGAATATTGACAATAATGGTGGATATTTAGATTGTCCTGACTTGAAGCTGTCAAATGATGAACTCATTCACCTACACTGCATGAATAAGAGCATCGTGAACACACATAAACCGCTCATTTTATGTCATGGTTTGAAATGACACGACGGTGAGCAAATGATGATAGTGTGTTTATTTTCGGCTGAACTATGCCTTTTATGCTTGACATTTAAATGCCTCAACTGCAAAGATCGAATGTAAAAACATCAGTTGTTTTTGTACACAGAAACAGCAGGCGCAGTATTATGAGAACATCATGCACGCAATGAGACCCCAGCCGGAATATTTCGCAGTGGGATACTACGGACAAGGTTTCCCATCCTTCCTTAGGGTGAGTGAATTTTGCATTTTTTAATGGCTTTAATGAAACTGGAATGAGGGATATGATTTTCAAACAACAACTTGGAGAGTTATTCCTCCATTTGGTGCACAAATGTCTAATTTTCTGTTGTTTATGCGGTGTGAAATCTGTAAACTATGGATTAAATGGTGACACAAACATGCTGGCAGGGTCGGCTCGATGTTTGGCATTTCAGCATCAAGCATTGCCAGTGGAAAACAGATATTTTGATTGCAGCTCTCCCCAAAGAGCTCTCTGAGTAATTGGGTTTTAACAAGAAAATAATACTTTTTGTTTTCACAGTCAGGAGTTTAGAAACCCTGGCGCTACACTTTTACAGATACAAGAGCCCCTTAGACGTCTAATAAAATGAAAGGCTCTCTGCAATTATTATTGGTTGTGCATGCATATCAAGCCATGGATGTCACTCGAGTGGAGGAAGAAGCCAGTATATCGATAGCTACAAGTTGCAGCAAATCATGTGGTCATTGATCAATTTTTACTCGAAGTACTCTGCCTGTTCCAAACAGAACAAAATGTTCATTTACCGTGGTAAAGAGTATGAGTGGCTGGAGGACTTTAGCTTGAAGCTGATGTCTCAGTTTCCCAATGCAGTGAAGATGACCAGCACATCGCCCCCTGGTGACAACATCTGTAACTCACCCGGACAACGTATCCTTGGCTCTTAGCCCAGCAAAATACTAACGTTGTAGGCCAAACTGTGTCGAATATTTAATTCATTTTTTTTTAACTTGAAATCAGTTTTATTCATGTTAAAATTAACTATTTTTTATTATTTATTTTTAATTTTGTTTATTTATTTAAAACGTTATTATGCAAAAGTTTTCTGGTCTGAACTTTTCAAAAGAGATTAATGATTTTATTCAGATAGGATGCATTCAATTGATCAAAAGTGACAGTAAAGACTTTTATCATAAAATAAGGTCATGCAGTTCTTTTGAACCTTCTGTTCATCAAAGAATCTTGAAAAATGTATCACATTCAACATGGTTTTCTTCAAATTTTTTGGACTAGCAAATCAGTATATTAGAATGATTTCTGAAGGATCATGTGGCACTGAAGACTGGAGTAATGATGCTGAAAATTCAGCTTTGCATGACAGGAATAAATCACAATTTGAGATATATTAAAACAGAAAACAGCTTTTTTTAAAAATTGTAATATTTCGTAATATTTTGATCAAATAAATGCAGCCTTGTTGAGCATAAAACTTTGTTAAATGTACTTTAGATTTACTGTAGATTTACATGTATACAGTATGTAGATTTATGATAGAATGTATAGATTAGTAGAACTTTTATTTGAAAGTATTTAAATACTTGTGACACCTTTTAAAGTGTCTGAATGTCATTGCATTTGGATTAAAAAATATCAAAGCAAGTGGCCTTTATTATAAAAAAATAATAGCACTTTAAAACAAAACATTTCACAGCTACTTGCCTTTATATTTTATGCAGTGACATTCAGACTTTTTTAGTTGTTACTCTTTTATAACCACCTTTTCTGCAAACTGCAAAATGTTTTTACATCCAGTACTCATTAAAATGCTTGCTTTGGTTGACCTACTGACCCCAAACGTGTGAATGGTAGTGTTTGTGCTTCAAATTAAACAAGTACTGTGTCCGAATGCTTTTTGGGGACAACTGACAGGAGTGTGAACACAGTTTTCTACCCTTAATCAATTCTCCGCAGATATTCAGTGTTTTACGGTGAAGCCTGTCTTAAACTTACCTTCACAGTTCAAGGACAAGGAACTTCCTGAACAAATCCTCAAGTATGAATTCACACACTTGTCACCATTAAAATCTCTTGGAAATAAGGCTCTTGTAGATCTTCTGTTGTTTTCTCAGTTATTACAGGACAAACGAGGTGGAAAAGTTCCAATATTCAAGACCATTCAGAAAAGGAGAAAAAGATCCTGACAATGAGTTTGCTGTGAGTTATGATTTATATTGTAGATGTTTTCGCATACAGGCATGAAAACATTGAACAAATATTGAAGTGCGGCGGTTGACCCTGATGAGGCAGATGAGGATAATTAGGGTGCGTGAAAAAGCAGATTTCAGATTAAACTTGGCTGGTATTTTTCTTATGACATTGTTGAACTTATATACATATTTTAGCACGTCTCAGTCGAAACTGTTAAGCGAGCTTCAGTTTGAAGTGTCAGACTCAAACCTGTGAGTGAATGGTTGATGGTTTTCGTCAAGCTTTTTTGTGACCTGCAAAGGAAATGAATGCAGGGATTCTAGTCAGGACAAACCTGAAATCTTCATTTGAAAAAAGGGTTATTTCCAAATTTTAAAGAAATAATTCAAATGCTTCACAGTGTTATTTGCGTTCAAACTGTGAAAAATAAAACAAAATGTTCAGTTTGTCACCTCCTGATGATAATAATAATGACTTTAATACCTAATAACTCTTTTAAAAGAAAGTGGATGCTCGCTGACACTGAAGAATTGCCAATAAAATTGAATGTTGTTGTGATTCTGTGATCCATTTCACTAGCTTTCTGCACAAGAGCCTGTAATTCATCCCTGTATAATTATTCATAAATGGAGATGATTAACCTTCAGATCTTGGAACCCCTCTGTGTAAATGTGGCTCTCTGTCTTTGACCCCACAGACTATGTGGATCGAAAGGACCACCTATATTACGGCGTACCGCTTCCCAGGAATCCTCAAGTGGTTTGAAGTGAAATCCATGTCTGTGGTGAGTTACTAAAACTCAAATGTGTCTGTAAACAAAAATTACTGATTTAAAAATGAATCCTATTCACTTTCTTCACAAATGTACCTTATTTTGCTCATTTCATTATTGCATGTCAGTTGCATGTTAAGACCCTAAAGAATCATATCAACTTGTGTAAAATGGGCATTCGATGACCCCTTTAAAGCATAAAGAAACACAACCGTTAGTCAGACTGTAATTTATAATTGAAAGAATCCTTTGTCCGATAGTATCTATAAACTTGACAAAGAGTTTGGGGGAAGAACATCAGTTTTAAATGTAAAACAACATTCTTAATAAATGAGAGCAAAACTGGCTCACATTGAAACAAATAAAAGTCTTTTGTAAACTTGTGTTACATGTTTTACTGTTACTTTTGATCAGTTTAATGTACCTTTGCTGAATAAAAGTATTCATTTCTTTCAAAAAAACAGGTTGTCTACGATCAGATTTTAAAATCATAATCAGTCTAATGTTGTCAATCGTTGTCAATAGGAGGAGATCAGCCCTTTGGACAACGCCATAGAAACCATGGAGCTGGCCAATGAGAAGCTGAGTAATCTGGTGCAGCAGCAGGCGTGTAACCGCTCTCTTCCTGTGCACCCCCTCTCCATGATGCTCAATGGAATCGTGGACCCGGCTGTCATGGGTGGCTTTTCCAACTACGAGAAGGTTAGTCTTTCTCCTCTTCTGCTGCTTCTATTAATTTTTAACCAAAAGAAATCAAGCCCAAATCAAGCTATCCACCTGATAATACTGGCTGAATCAGTCAGATGTGCTCCACAGTTGCTCTGTACCTTTTCTCCTGGTCACATATGAAAAATTGATGTGTGCCTCGAGGCTTTAGGTCTGCTGGAGCACCGGCTGATATTAATTGAAATTTTTGTTTCACCCCCTCAGGCGTTTTTCACAGAGGCCTACATGAAGAAGAACCCCGACCACCTGGAACGCATTGAAGTCTTAAAACACCTGATCGCATTGCAGGTGACACTTCTGCAGATCTGTATTGTGTTTAAAACTTCACACAATGCACAATAGAGTATATACACAGAGGTGTGGGAGATAGGACTAAAATGTTATGCTATGGTAGCTGTGTGTATCAAAAAAAAGTCTTTCATAAAATTACCAGAAAATCTGAAATATTGTGAAATATTATTGCAGCTTGAAATGTTTTTTTTATTTGAATATATTTTAGTGTGATTTATTCCTGTGATGGAAAGCTGAATTTTCAGCATCATTACTCCAGTCTTTAGTGTTTGATTCTTTAGAAATCATTCTAATACGCTGATATGCTGCTCAAGAAATATTTCTTATTATTATCAGTGTTGAAGATAGTTGTGTTGCTTAATATTTATGTAGAAACCGTGAGTCTTTGATGAATAGAATAAAAATAGCAATTAAAAAAATAGTTTTTTTTTTCATTTTGAAATCAGCTACTCTAAAAGCATCAAAGTCTTAAATTCAATTGAGTGTTCAATTTTTAATTTTGAAAATGCTTTAATGTCTGTTTCCTCTCAGATCCCGCTGCTTGATGAAGGGATCCGGATCCATGGAGAGAAGTCCACGGAGCAGCTCAAACCCCTTCACAACAGACTTGTCACCTGCTTCCAGGACCTGCGTGCTAAAGTGGAGAAACTCTACGGTGTCATTACTCTAGTGAGTCTGACGGATTCGATTCTAAAGAAGGGATTTGTGAGAGACAGACAGAAGGTTTGCAGTTTCTGGAAGGAAATGTTTCAGATCTGAGGAAGAGATTCATATGGGATATTGTCTAACAATTTCTTTGAGGGAGTTTTGAAATCAGCTAAGACAACACAAGGTTCAGTTTCGTGAGACTGTAGACTGCATGAGGGAGGACAGATCTGCTTTGATGAAGTGACTGTTGTGTGTGTGTGTCAGGTTTTTGCACAAACGTAGTAAAACCTACACTTTTTAGTCTCTTCATTAAGATGTTTTTCTTTGTGTATGCCACAAGTTTGGTCCCCAAAAGGAAAAATATCTTAAAGGTGAAGTATGTCATTGTTTTGATGTTAAAATACTTTCTCCCATCCCAGGTTATATGCAGAGACAGCTACAAGCAGTTCTTATTTGATGGCACACAACTCATCCCTTAATTTGCCTAAAATGCAAGCATGAATTAATATTAAAATCAGACTTCACTCTTAAAAATAAAGGTGCTTCAAAAGGTTCTTCACAGTGATGCCATAGAAGAACCATTTTTGGCTCCACAAAGAACCGTTCAGTCAAAGGTTCTTTAAAGAACCAACTCTTTCTTACCATTTTATAATCTGAACCTTCTTTCGCCACAAAGAACCTTTTGTGAAACAGATGTTAAAGGTTCTTTATGGAACCATTTAGACAAAAAGGTTCTTCTATGGCATCGTGAAGCACCTTTATTTTTAAGAGTGTTGTTGTGTAGAAGCATGCTACAGCATGCTTTATAAATTGTTACTCAACGTAAAAAAATACCACATACTTGGATTTTTCTGAAATATTTTCTTATGCTCACTTCATTAACTCACTGCACTGACTCGTGACTTCATTTATGTAATTAAAAATCTAATAAAAACAGTAATATTGTGAAATATTATTACAATATAAAATAACTGTCTTCCATTGTAAAGTATTTTAAAATGTAATTTATTCCTGTGATGCAAAGCTGAAACATGATCCTTCAGAGACTAGAAAGTTTAAAAGAACAGCATTTATATGAAACAGAAATATTTAGTAACATTAAGAATGTTACTTTGTTAAATTACTGTATGTTTGGACCAATTTAATGCATCCTTGCTGAATAATCATTCTATTCTATTCTATTCGTAAATACTGGCAAATTCACATTTATGAATGCTGAAAGTTCAAAGATATGTTTTAGGTTTGAGTTGAATTACACTATAAGTCAGTGAAATCCACGCCAGGCATATGATATAAAAAAAAAAAAAGTGATTGTGCTTGTGTATTTCCAGCCCTGCTCTCTGACAGAGAAGAAGAAGAGTCGCGTGGGGTCGGTGGTGATGCCGTACATCATGTCCTCCACGCTCAGAAGGATGTCCACCATCTCAAACGCCTCCTCTGGACACTCCAGCGGCTCGGGCTCCTCTGACGGAAACTCCTCCAGACCTGCTTCCCAGGAGTCAGTATTCGCTGCATCCCGTTTTCTCATTTCTAGAAATAAACTCCCTCGTTTTCAACATGCAGTGAGGGCTAATTTGCTGCAGTACAGAGTTCCCGTGGTCATGGAAAGGTCACGGAATGATTCAGTTTCCCCTGTAATTACGCTTTCTGCTAGTGGACAAACATGACATTAATCCGTTTAACCTCCATGTTTAATTGGCTCTTGTAGGTGCTGGATAAGTGGATTCTTGTTAAACAAGTCTTTAATTACCATTAACTCCCCAATAATTTAGATAAAAAAAAAAAAGAAAAAAAAAAAAAACCTAAGCTCAGCTCTGAAAAAAAGAGTAAATGACAACCTTAACCAGTTTTCACTGATCAGCCTGTTTTCTCTTGAGTATTTGCAGATTAAATGATCTCAAATTAGTCATTCGTAACTGGTCAGAACACTTGCCTTTTAGGTTTTTTTGCTGCAAAGTTATTATTGTGATTGAATGATGCCTACTGGGAAAAAAACAATGAAAATGCAGTTTCCATTTTTCTTCCCCTCTCACCTTGCTTCGTTTGACGTCATCCTAGTATGTGCTTTGATTACTGAGAAAATGTTCTTGGTATTTAATTCTTACTTTAGTATGACTAAATTCTTAATTGTTAATTAAGACATAATATAGTTTATTTATGGCATTTTCCCTTTCTAAGAGGAAAAATTTGAAAATTATGAGGGAAAAATTAAGAAACTAAAATTAAAAGAAAATAAGAGGGGAAATGAGGTATTTTGATTACAGCCTCTTTACAATATATATGTTTATAACAACATATTATATTTATATATGATTGTGTGTATGTATGTGTGTGTATATATATATATATATATATATATATATATATATATATATATATATATATATATATATATATATATATTTATTATGTATGTATGCATGTATAACGACAGCATTTTAGTGCCGTGTTACAAAAAATTATTATTATGAGATTAAAGTAGTAATATTTCGAGAATAAAGTCAAAATATTATGAAAGTCTAAATGTTTTGAGAATTTAAATTGTAGAAATTAAAGTTATAATATTTTGAGTGCATAGCCTATATTGCGCATGCAAATGGCCCGGATTGAGAGCACCGGGAGAAGTGGCCAGGCCACCGGAATTGATTTGAATATTGTTGCGTCCGAGCAGCTGCATCATCTTACTGGGATGAGGAAGTGTCCATTTTAAGGACTCGCGGTAAACAGCTTAATATCAAGAATATGATATTTATTAACAGACTGAACAGGAACAATTTTTATCTTAACATCAGCTCACACACCCAACTGACATTCCTTTGGGGGCGCTGTAGCTCTCTTACTTAACCCTTTTTTAATACACTTCAAAAATATGTGGGATTATTAGCAGAAATCACACCATGTTTCATACTTTCGGGGACAGTATGCTTGGAAATAATATTTCATGTCTTCGATTGCATTCGTTATTTGTAGTGCGCCAGCCACCCAATAGCAATATGCTTTGTGCTGTTGGTACTTTTAATATAAATCAATGTCTCCGCTTTCAAAATCAGTTTTATAGCAAGATTTTTTTCAGGATCTTTAATGTGGCATGACAGATTGCTGTATTTATGTGAATCAATTCATTAAATTAGCCTATACTGTTTTCTTTGTGAAAATTCCACCACCTACTCCACAAAAACGTCTGTGGCATCCAAACTTTCATTCCTCACGTATAGCCTATTTAATTAAACAGCAATAAAACGTTCTGAAGGTTGAAATGGACACTAACTTGTTAACATAAGTTATATTGTTGTCTTTTTTGAGGAAGGCTATAACGTTAAGTGACTATTCACAAGCTGTTTTGTTCATGGTTTAATACAGTAAATGATTGGACATAATATTTAACGTCTTCCATTCATTATTTGTAGAGCGCCAGCCACCCAGTAGGCTAATCGCAATCATTTTGTGCATTGTTGCTTTTAATGTAACACAGCTCATTCAAATTCTGTCGGTTTTATCACGAAATAAAAATTATAAATGTTTTTCCTCTATTTCAAGTTTATAGCAAGATATAAAAGTGAAGGAACATCAGAAGGCATGAAAAAAACAGTATAGCCTGATTTACAATGAAAATAATGTCTCGTAATCGGAAAGATGATTGACTCACATGCCTCTTAAACTGAAGTGAATACAGCGATCTGTCACGCCACATTAAAGAGCGTGAAAAAATAATAATATATGTATGTGTGTGTGTGTGTGTGTGTGTATGTGTGTATATATATATATATATATATATATATATATATATAAAATTCATTTTTAGTGTTGTGTTTTACATTTAGCCAAAATTAATATCAGAAATTAACAACATAATTCAAAAATGTAAAATGAAATACATTGTGACGGATTTATAAAGCAACAAGTGCTAAAATATTGTGCTCAGACAGTTACAGACTGACATAATTGGAGAGTTTTAGAATAAACTTCATTTAAATGTCCTTGAGAAGAGTTTAGAAAATCGTATTGTTTCTTTCGTTGCATGTTAAAACTTCAGGATTAAAATTAAAGCAATGGCAACAATGGTTTTTGCTTTTCTGTTGTGGCTTTTATGCTAGGCAGAAGCAGCTGTATTCAGTGCATTTCTCTTTTAATTGTAATGTTTCCAATTATGTTTGAAAAAGCTCTTTTGTTCACTGACCTTATATCAGTGCATTTTATGTTGACATTTACATTTCTATTTTTAACAGATGTGTTCTTATCAAAATGCCAATCAAGTGTGTGTATCATATAAATAAGTAGCAATTACCAAGACAGCTGAGAGAATAAGACACAGATCTCAAGAATAATTGTATGTATATTGAAGTTTTATATGCGGTTGCTATTTGGAGGTTTCCACTTCTGTGTCTTTCAACCCACAGGTGGCTTGCTTATAGTCTCATCACATTAAACTGAGATTGGAAAAAATATTTTAAGATTAAAAAAATGAGCACCTCACCTTGAAGCAAATGTGTTGCTAGAGCAGATTACTAAACTAATACACAACCAGTATGTTGTCTTACAAATGTGTAATACATGGACGACATGCTCAGAGGATTTGTATAGGTGTGTTCATCTGATTGTCTCTTTTTCTCTCAGTTCGCTGCTCTCCCGCGTGAGCGACAGCAGGGTTTCGGTTCTGTCTCGCTCGGAGGAAGATAATCGGATAAGTAAGAAGAACAGGAAAGAATGGAGCATGAGCAAGTCTCAGGTCTTACTGGAGCGACCTGCTGACACCGACGAGGTGCCTTTGTATTTATTTCCTCTGTTCATGGCTGTCAGTGAGCTGTTCATTTCTCTGATTTTAACATCTGTTTGTTGTTGATTGGTGTCATTTCATAGTGAAATCGAAGGATTGAGTGGAATAAATCGTAGGAAAGAACATATTTAAAGTGGACTAATTTAATATTTGGAGATATGATTCATTTTATATGCTGTCTGTGTGGTGGCAGATTCCTCCAGAGAAGCAGCCGAGGCCTAAAAGTCTGACGATAGGAGACCGGAGACTCACGCTGTCGCTGTTTCATGGAGAATCATCCAATTTGAGTTTACACAACCCTCTCAGCCCTCTGCCTGCCTCACCGCACACACCACGCAGCTCCAGTGAGTGCACAACCATACATCCGACACGAACCCAGATGATTGTTTTTTTGTTGACATGAGCTATGGTTTTTCTTTGCCGTGGTGCATGAATATGGTAATGCTACCATCACTGTACCATGGTACCACTGCAGTACTTATTCTTTAAAATAAATAGTTTTCAGTATACGCTGCCAGTTGAATAGTTCGGGGTCGGTTTTTGAAAGAAGTCTCTTCTGCTCACCAAGGCTGCATTTATTTGATCAAAAATACAGTAAAAATAGTACAATTGTGAAATATTATTACAATTTTAAATAATTGTTAAATAATTAAATAATTGTTTTTTTATTTGAATATACAGTGGGGAAAAAAATTATTTGATCCTCTGCTGATTTTGTACATTTGCCCACTGACAAAGAAATGATCAGTCTATAATTTTAATGGTTTATTTGAACAGTGAGAGACAGAATAACAACAAAAAAATCCAGAAAAACGCATTTCAAAAAAGTTATAAATTGATTTGCATTTTAATTTTGCAGTGTATTGAGTATTATATTATAAGATGTAGGCTAGAATCTGTGATTCCTAAGTACAGTATCCACACCGGTGCGGTGACTGACAGCCACACATACTCCTCAAAACATTAGATTCATCCGCGCTGAGGAGCCGTGCCGGTGCACAACCCACGTAATGAAGATAATTCCGCAAGTAACTGCAATTGCAGGCTTACAAACAGAGACGGCGACAAAGAGGCAAAACTTACGGACTGCAGCTTTAAAGGGGTCATATGACGTTGCTAAAAAGAACATTATTTTGTGTATTTGGTGTAATGCAATGTGTTTATGCGGTTTGAGGTTCAAAAAACGCACTATATTCCACATACTGTACATTATTGTTGCTCCTCTAAGCCCCGCCTTTCTGAAACGCTTCGATTTTTACAAAGCTCATCGTTCTAAGAAGCGAGGCATGCTCTGATTAGCCAGCTATCCAGTGCGTTGTGATTGGCCGAATTCCTCAAGCGTGTGACGGAAATGTTACGCCCCTCACCGTATTGTGATGGCGTTTCACGGCGCGACCACACAAAAACAAATCAACCCATTACAAACGAGGCATTTGTTATATCCAGTGGGGACATAATTACAGAATATATTGACTTATCCTGTCTTTTTACATTACCATGTCTGCATTTGTGATCAGCGAAACGACAAACAACAAGCACTGCTCAAAACTCGCGTTCGAATCGTCAGTGGCAGAAATGTACTTACAGGCTGTGAGTCAGAAACGCCAGACTGTCCTTTCAAAGTTGGAATTGCCCCTCTTTATAGAAACAGCCTTTGTGCGAGCCAACATTGTAGCTTCCAAGTTCAGGAAATAGTCCTCCGTAAAATGTGCTGCACACACTCGAATATTTGCATTGTACTGCTCTGGAACTGTGTTGTAAATACAACTTAACCACTGATTTCTAGTTGTGTCCTCTTTTGGAAGCCCAAACAAAGTAGTTTCGCTTTCACAATGAAACAGCGTCTCCAGGACATGGCGCCAGCGGCAGCAACAATACTACAGCGAGAATAATAGTTCCGCCTTCTTTCATTGCGTATACATTTGGGCGGTGTTATGAAAATCTCCCCACATCGTGATGTAGAGATGTGGGGTGTGTTTGAATGAGCCGTTTTAGGGGGGCGTGGCAGAGTCTTAACTTTGATAAAGAATATCTCTTTGGTTTTGAGACTTTAGTCTTTGCAACTTCAGGGATCTTATCTATGCACAAACAGCTTGTAACACTCCAAAGAGAAAGGAAAATTTGAAATCGCATCATATGACCCCTTTAACATTAAATTCTATATTTTTATGAATTATTAAAAATGAAACGTTTTTAGTTAAAACAAGTTTTAAGTCACCACCTTTATAGCGCTTTGTGCAAAACAGATTGTTTCAAAGCAGCTTTACAGTACGACAGAATTAATGATGCAAACTTCATCAAACGTGAGACTAATTCTAATTCTGTTGTAAAGCAGCTCTAAAAAGACTGTAGTGTCATCATTTAGCTCAAGTCAGTTCAGAGCTGATTCAGTTCAGTTTTAAACAAATGGAAATTCCTACAAATATTTAAGGATATATACACAGCAATATAAATAAATACACAAAACATAATCCACACTGATTATGCATGCAGCACATCTGTATAAACGTATACTGTATAAACAACCTCATATTGATCTTGATATTCATCGTCCCATAGGTTACACGTGTCTCCCGAGCGAGAGTGACTTCAGCACACCGGACATCACGAGCACACCTCCACCAATGCCACCCAAAAAACACCCTCACGAGAGCGAGAGCATCTATAACTCCACCTCTGAAGTAAGACACAGTCTGCACTAGGAAAACAGTGAGTTTACACTTTCCATTGTACTTTCATCTGTATTTTGATCTTTTGTTTCACCCATAGTTTACGCCTCCTTTACCGACGAAAGTTGAAAACAAGCCTCCACCGCCGCCACCCAAAACACGCAAGTCCATGTTTCCCACCTATGAGAGCAATCCGCAATAAAGACTCTCCGGTTCCCCTGAATCCAGATGCAGACGCCTGTGGTACCATGGCTCAGATAAGAAGTGTGAAAAACACTTCTGAACGGTACTTGTTCCTCTTTTAAAAAATTCAGAGCTAGAGATTATTTGTCGTGATTATCTGGGATTTCTGATTAAACCTGTTTGTAATTCATTTTTGGTAGCAAACAGCAGTTTCATCCTGATAAAGCATTATTTTTTTATTTGGAAATGGACCTCTAGTGCGTATTTATTCAGAACTGCTGGGCAGGAACGTGACCAAAGGTTGGTTGTTTGGTTTGTTGAATGTTAAAATCATCCACTGGATTACAGTAGTTTATCTCGATCTGTGTCTGTGCCTTATAAATAGAGATATTTAAAGTTAATGAAGTTCTGTGCGCATATTCACTTTGCACATTGCTCATAATTGTCAGGTTGCGCATTCATGCAATTAAAACTTTTGTAGTTGAACCTCTTTCACCCGCAGCACAGTTTGCATTACTTTCCCCCTTAAGCAAGAAAAGACTCTTGATGCGGTTGTGGTTTTTCCACTCTAGAGAGCTACATTTGTATAAAAAATCCCAAACATTTAAAAAGCTTGTGAACTAAATTTAATTGTAGAGAAATGCAGAAGGTGCAGTAAAAAAATTGCAAGCTTTATGAAATGGTTTAAAATGTCTAGTATTATTTTTGTCATGATTGCAAAAAAGCAGATCAGATGTGCTTGAATTCTATAATGCTATATATTGTGTCAACACTTAAAGGAATAGTTGACTCCAAAATAAAAATTTGCTGAAAATATATTCTCATTCAGGCCATCCAAGATGTAGATGAGTTTGTTTCTTCTTCAGAACAGATTTAGAGAAATTTAGCATTAAATGTAGCATTGCTCACCAATGGATCCTCTGCAGTGAATGGGTGCCGTCAGAATGAGAGTCCAAACAGCTGATTTAAAAACATCACAATAATCCATAAAAATAATCCACACCACTCCAGTCCAGTCCATCAATTAACTAATTATAAATAAAACAAATACATCAAGAAAATTTAACTTTAAATTTCCTCCAGTGGACAAAGGCTGTGCCCTGTTGTCTTTTCACATCTAAATCCACCCACATCTTTGTTTAGAACTATTATGGACTGTATTAACTTGTAAATGGTGCTTGATCTGTGCATATTTCTCTCCTGATTCAGGCTAGATGAATTTTTCACTGGAGAAAGTGATATTATGGAATATGGACTTTTAGACGGAAGTTTTAAGTTAAAATGTGTTGATGGATTTGTTTCTTACAAACACACAGATATTTACTTCACAAGACATTATCTGATGGACTGGAGCAGTGTGGATTACTTGTGGATTATTGTGATGTTTTTATCAGCTGTTTGGACTCTCATTCTGACGGCACCCATTCACTGCAGAGGATCCATTGCTGAGCAAGTGATGGAATGCTACATTTCTCCAAATCTGTTCTGATGAAGAAACAAACTCTTGGATGACCTGAGGGTGAGTAAATGTTTAGCACGTTTATCTATTATTCCTTTAAATCTCACCTAGGTACAGCGTGGTACTTTATGGATTGGTACATTTTAGTTTGGAACAACATATATATCTTAGTGAAACATTCTAGGAAGGTTTTAGTGCTTGCTTGTTCATTTACCTCAAGTCAAAATATCACACTTAAGTAGTACATACACTGTATTTGTATTTGTACACTGTATTTTTTGCTCATGATGTGTTTTTTTTTTTTTTTAATTTCTTTATAAGATAATACGACGGCGTTTTAGTGCCTCGTTAAAAAAAAAAAAAAAAATCTAAGATTACGAGATTAAAGTCGTAATATTTCGAGAATAAAGTCGAAATGTTACGAGAATAAAGTCGAAATACTACGAGAATAAAGTCGAAATGTTTCGAGAATAAAGATTATAGTTATAATATTTTGAGATAGGCTATTCTAGCCTTTTGCGCATGCAAATGGCCCGGATTGGGAGCACATGGAGATATTCCAAAGTCTCAGCTTTCAAAAAATGTCAGTTTTACAGCGAAATACAAACAATATGTAGGCTATATTGCAATAATGTGTTTGTCAAGCGGCATGTGAGTCAATCATCTTTCCGATTACAATAACGAACTACGAGACATTTTCATTCTAAATTAGGCTAAACTGTTTTTTTTTCATGCATTATGATGTTCCTTCACTTTTATATCTTGCTATAAACATGAAATAAAGAGCAAAAACACATTTATAATTTGTATTTCGTTATAAAACTGACACTGATTTTGAAAGCTGAGACTTTGTTTTATATTAAAAGCACAAAGCTTAAGCTATTGCTATTGGGTGGCTGGCGCACTATAAATAACGAATGCAATGGAAGACATGAAATATTATTTCCAAGCATACTGTGACTGTCCCCGCGAGTATGACACATGGTATGATTTCTGCTAATAATCCCACATATATTTGTAGTGTATTAAAAAAAGGGTTAAATAAGAGAACTACAGCGCCCCCCAAAGGAATGTCGATTGAGTGTGAGCTGATGTTAAGATAAACAGTTGTTCCTGTTCAGTCTGTTAATAAATATCATATTCTTGATATTAAGCTGTTTCCGCGAGTCCTTAAAATTGACTCTTCCGCATCCCAGTAAGATGATGCGGCCGCTCGGACGCAACAATATTCAAATCAATCCCGGTGTCCTGGCAACTTCTCCCAGTGCTCTCAATCCGGGCAATTTGCATGCGCAATATAGGCTATACTCTCAAAATATTATAACTTTAATTTCTACGATTTAAATTCTCGAAACATTTCGACTTTATTTTCGTAATATTTCGACTTTATTCTCGAAACATTTCGACTTTAATCTCGTAATCTTTTTTTTTTTTTTTTAACGAGGCACTAAAACGCCGTTGTAAGAAAGATGTTTAGTTTTTTTTTTTTTTTTGTGATTCAAAATTTGTCTTCATTCATCATGATAGAATGCAACTGCAACTTTGGATGTTTTAATTTATTCATATATCAGAATAGCAGGATCATTCTTAAAAGTTCACTGGTTAAAAACTACACTGGGTCTGTCAGCATTAATGTTTTTTCTTGTAATGAGTTCTTATAATAAGGTAATTTTCATAAAGATTGCATAGTTTTGTACTTTAAGAGAGTGCGTTTTGCAAGTATGGTAATATTTAATTGATGTGCACATGGAAAATTCTATTTCTGCATGAAATATTTTGTACATTCTGTATTAAATCGCACAATTATCAGAACAAATGCGATAGAAATTTCACAAAATTCCAGGGGAAACCAGAACAATGTGTTTTTTTTTAAAAGGGACTGTAAGTGTAAATATAGAATTTTTTTTTTTTACATAAAGCATTATTTAAACTTGAAACTGTAATTTAAATAAGATTTGAATGAATGAAATAGTGTTTTTGTATTTTAAATTGTTTTAATTCTGAACAAAAACCAAGGGTATTCTGGCCTATGTGGATCATTTCAACATCCAAACACTTTTTTTTGTATAGTAAATGCATGTGTTTTTAAAGTAATTATTTGTATGTTTTTAGTCAAAGTGGACCGTTTTTGCCACCTGCCGGCAGAAAACCAATGGAAAACAACCAATTCTAACTGTTGTTTGAGAATTTTTGCACTCCAGTTTGAATAAAAGTGCCCAAAGAACTCTTGAATCAAACTGTTTACTAGTTTTTCCACTTAAGCAGTTTGAGTTAATAAGTCAAATTACCTTTGTGTAAATAAATCATTTCTCTTCAAACCTGACAGTGTTGAGATTTGATTCAACTTACTCTATTCAAATGTTTAGAAATTACAGGTGGAATCAAATAAATGAGAAGGAATGATTTCAAATAACCACATTGTGCATTTATATTTTTATTTTTTCCTCCAATGTGAAAAAAGGAAAACATATTTGTCCTAACCACTTGTAACTCCTTGATTTTTACAAGAAAATCATTTAATCAATGCAATAATCATCACTTCTGTGGCTAGTTTTGTTTTTGGTATTTACAGTGGCCCTGTATTTGGATCTGGTTCATTTACTATTATTATTGTTTTATTATTATATATTTATTAGGCTCACCAATGAACTAGTAAAGGCTAAAAGGTGATTAAACACGTGACAAACACTTCTTGGTCCAATGTGTTTGTGCTTGAGTGAAGAGTAACTTGTCACAGTGATCTCATTTAAATTATGTTCTTCTTGAGTCATCTGGAGCCCTGGTAATAACTGGTCATCTCCTGGGTTTACGATGCCCCAGGATGACATTATACTCTTGACATCTGTTCTCTCTCAGCGGGCAGAAGTGGAGGAGGTGGGTGAGAGTCGACGCAGCAGCAGCAGCAGATCAAAGCTCTTACCCATCCCTCAGGCTGGAGATTACAGGCTGAATAATCTCGCCTGTGAAGGTGTTGCTCTTTTTTTTTTTTGACATGGCACACAAAGTCAAGTATCCTCTAGCCCGGCATTCATTGCTGGAAATTGTTTCTGTGGCATTTAAATCCACATTTCTATTTTCTTTACATTGGAATTTTGTATGCTGATAATATGATTTGCTGTTGTTTGTTTTTTTTTTTTTGACGCCAGACCGGAATAGAGCATAATGCATACTGTATGCGCTGTCCTCTTCTCCACAGATCTCCTGCTGGAAAGTGATTGAACGTCATAGTCTCTGTATATGCCTGTAAAATGATTGACTGCTAAATAGCCTTTAATCTTACATGCCACTGATGGATATCTCCATGGCAACACCGCTTTAAACTTACCTTCAGAACTGGAGATCCTCAGTTCAACCAAGACTGAGAAAAAATAGACATTAACCCGACCATCATGTATTTATATCTTTAGCTTGATAAATGCTGAACTTTAATCAATTGTTTTTCTGTTAAAGAAATAGTTCACATAAAAATAATAAGTAAATGAAAAAATTACTTTCTTTCCATAGGCTACTGTGTGTTTTGCATTTGTGAAATGTTTAGCAGGTGTTTAGAAGGCTCAAGCTTTTTTCAAAATTAATTAAATGTGCCACTCTCAACTATTATCAACAACAAAATTGTGGTCAGTAAAACAAAATGCATTTGATTTATAATTAATATGACAACGTGTAAAAGCGAGACGCTCAAAAATGGAAAATTACATCCAAAATACATTTTATGTATCTGTCAAGCTGCCTTTACACTTTACATCTTCTTCAATGTCATTCATTTTCTTCTTCTGTCAAAGAGGTTTTTTATTGGGCATATATGGTTTGATTTCCAGGTACTTGAGTTTCTTTTGATCTTTCCTCTCTCTATCATTTCTCTCTGCATCAGGAAGTGTTTTGTCTGCTGGCTCCACATTGCTAGATATTTGTATTTACTCTATACCGTTCATACCGGTTTTTTGGGGTTGTTTTTGTGTATAT
>JAFVLL020033739.1:0-10816 GCA_021397915.2 Tor tambroides | reverse complement strand
CCTCTGATCACAGATCAGTTGAGTGGGCAGCTGGACGATAACTCCAACAAACCTGATCTCGAGGCTTGTGTCCAGCTGCTGAGCACCGTACTGGATATGTTGGACTGCAGAGACGTGGTGAGTTTGAAGCAGTTGAAGATCCCTAACAACTTCAGCCAGTTATGAGGAGCTTAATCTCAGCCTCAGACCATCTGATGTGCAAAACCGCAGGAACCAAACTAATTGGCTGGCTTTATGCCGTTTCCAGGAGTCAGGTTGTGCAGGTTTTATCAGTCCACTGGGAAACGTAGATGCATTTACATGTTCCCAATAAATTATTCAGTCAGGGCTTAACAATAAGGATTTTTTGTTGCCCCAGTCATTTTTACTTCCTCTATGAACATTTTCACTGGCCCCCCACCACAAAAGAATGATGCATATTGATTTTAGCTATGCATTTTTAATATTTGCTATAAATATTTTTTGTTTGTAATACAGTACATGTAAAAAATGTATTACAAAAGTTTTGGGTCTGTAAGATTTTTATAATATCTTGAAAAATCTCTTATGCTCATCAAGGCTGAATTTGATTGCACAAATAGCTGTTTTCTATTTTAATATACTCAAAAATGTAATTTATTCCTGTGATGGCAAAACTCAGTAACTGAATAGAATTAAATTAATAAAAAGAACAGCATTTATTTAAAGTAAATATTTTGTCACTTTGTCACTTTTGATCAATTTAATGTAACTTTGCTGAATAAAAGTATCAATATCTCTTGAAAAATTTTACTGCCCCCAAACTTAACCATAGCATATATATATATATATATATATATATATATATATACTAGTGCTGTCAAACGATTAATCGCATTCAAAATAAAGTTTTTGTTTACATAATATATGTGTGTGTACTGTGTATATGAATTTTGTATATATAAATACAAACACATTCATGTATATATTTAAGAAAAATATGTTGTTTATATATTAAATATACTTATATAATATAAAATATAGGAATATAAATATATAAATGTATATACATGTAAATATTTTCAAAATGCGTATATGCATGTGTTTGTATTTATATATACATAATAAATATACACAATACAAACACATTATATAAACAAAAACTTTTATTTTGGATGCGATTAATCACGATTAATCATTTGACAGCACTAATATATACATATTCATTTAATTTCTTTATAATAAGAACATTATATTTCATAAGTGTTTCACATTTCTTTCTTTCTTTCTTTCTTACATGTACGTTTTTCTTCACAAAAAGCTGGAAATTATGCTCCTAAAATTTATCCTTATGAATTCATGAACTGGAAAATGGAACTAGAAAATAACCTATGAAGCAAAATAAATTTTCAGCACGTTCTTATATAAATAATCTAAATAATCTAATCTAAATAATGCTGTAGCAAATTTTGGTGTTTTGTCAACAAGATAATGTAGAACAGAAGTCACAGAATCTCAGAATACCAGATGTTTTAATTTGCAGAGCACAAAAATGGATGTGCAAGAACAATTAAATCAATGCTTTTATTCAACAAACATACGAAGCAGCACAACTCAATATTGACAATAATTAGAAATGTTTCTTGAGCGTCAAATTAGCATATTAGAATGATTTCTGAAGGATCATGTGACACTGACTAATGATGCTGAAAATCCAGCTTTGACTTTACAGGAATTAATTGCAGTTAAAAAATATATTTCAAAAAAGAAATTTTAAATTACATTAATATTACACAACATTACTGTTTTTACTGTATTTATGAACAAATAAATGCATCCTTGGCGAGCAGTAGATACTTTCTGGTGAAATGTCTGGCTACATGAATGACTTTTTGTATGAATACAGACAGGGTGATCTTTCAACCATGATGTATTTCGCTGGCTTGCTGATATGATAGCGCATTCAAGATTGGTTGACATTTTGTTTTATATGTACTGAGACAGGCAGACATTTCAGGTCAAACTCTTGCGACTTGTGAGCATCTCTTTGCTGGAGCAGTTACACTCCAAATTTCCAAAATAAGGTCATTTGAAGTTGAACTGCTGTTTGTTTATGAGAGAGAGTCCTTTCTGGGTTCATTCAAGCATCCTTCAGTGCATCTCATTCACCTTTTTTATGCTTTCAGGGTCCTACATCCGGTCATGTGAAGTTAATCGTGGACCGTCTCTTGCGGAGGGTCAACCGTACTGTTATCAACCTGAGTTTGGACTCTCCCTTCATAGTAAGATACCGGCATGCCGTGAAATGGAGCGCTGTAGAAAGATTTAGCAGAGCTAAATCAGCTTACCTTCCTGTCAAAACTGCTGTTGTTTCGACTGCACAGCGCCGAAGCCCACACACACCTGCTGAAACTCATAACAACAGCAGTCTGGACCACTGAACTTAACTTGTTTATTTCTTTGCCCAGGCCCGTGGCTATGAGTTTTCTCAGCGGTGTGGGCAGCACATGTAAAGTTATTGATTTCTTCTTCTCTTCCTCTGGACACAGGGCCACTACCTGGCATGCATGACCGCTGTCCTGAAACAAATGGAAGACGCGCATTACGCACAATACATCAGCACCTTCAAAACCAGACAGGACATTATTGTAAGTCTCGCGCTCTCTCCGCAGGCCCCATCCATCAACGCAGAGCCTTTCGTGCTCTGAGAGTTAAGTTATAAATAATCCACCGTTTGCACAGCTGACTGATGCGACGCATGTGGCTCTGTTCCCTGTCGTCTGTCGAAGTGAGTCAGGGTTTAATAGCAGAATGAGATAAGCGCAGCTTCAAATTAGCATCTGTTTTTCCTGTTCAGTCATATCTGTGCGGAACACAAATGTAATTTGCCGGTCTGCATCTAATCGTACATGCTCTTAACAACAGGAATCCATGTATTTTTGTTGCCTCCCAACTAGGACTTTCTAATGGAGACTTTCATCATGTTCAAAAACCTGATGGGCAACGTGTTTCCGCCTGACTGGATGATCATGAATCTTCACCAAATGAAAGTCTTTCTGCGTGCGATTGACCAGTACTCGGATGTTCTCAACAAATACTTCCTGGATTCTGCTCACTTCCACTTGCAGGTCAGTTTAATGAGGACTGTAAAGGGGTTTCAGGTACACAATTATGCTTCAGGCAAGACTGAGATTTTATTGCTGGAAACACAGTCATGCTTCTATATTGCCCAAGCTTCAGTGCCTTAAAAAGCAGTGATTACCAGTGCTGCTCCTGAATGCACTGCAAATATTAGGAAACTGAATCAGAACCAGTTCCATTTTTTCCTCTGGAAGATGGCAAGGTGGCAGGTGTTGTCTGATGACTCTTATGAACTGTTCTTTTACTTTACCGTTCAAATGTTTATAGTCAGTGAGAGAAATTAATACTTCTTTTCAGTAAAGATGCATTAATGTGACAGGAAAATTCATTTGTAATGTTACAAAAAATTCTATTTTAAATAAATGCTGTTATTTTTTAACTTTCTTTTTACCATAAAATCCTCATAACACATCACATATCACAGTTAAGGTCCTCGCACACCGAGTTCCAAATTTTCGTATGCGTTTTTTCGTATTCGTCATTCTTCACGCACAGAAACCTTGCACACAGAGTCCAATGTGTATTAATTCATCCGTTGCGAAAACAAACACAAAACAAATACAAAATGGAATCTTCAATCAGTGAGGATGATTTTGTTGTCCCCTCTCTTCTTAAAAAGAGAAAAAGAAAGAGGAAATATTGGGTCCGTCCAATTATGAGATAGCATAGAGAGGAAGGAGAGTTCCACCTCCTTATCAAGGAGCTGCGGGATTATCACGGGCGATTCAAAGTTTACTTCAGGATGTCAGTGGCTCAGTTTGATGCTTTGCAAGCGATACAGGAGTCACATATGAAAAAGAAGACCACCAATTTCTGTGAACTCAGTGTGAAAGACCTTTTACAGTGCTTTGTACTGCGAGACGAAGTGGATGAACTTGTCAGACGCAATTCTGGATTTTGGCGTTTGCTTGTACGGTGGCTCTGAACTGTCAAAACACCTCTCAAAATGCTTGCTACGGATGCGAAAAACACAGAAAATCGAACACGATCTGAATTCTTTTATGATGGACGAAAGTTTCGGATGTAAATTTCGGACTCAGTGGGCAATGAACTTTAGTTTCCACTAAAATGTTATTTTTCATTACATTGATAATATAAAAGTATAAAATGTTTCTTGAGCACCAAATCAGTATATTAGAATGATTTCTGAAGGATCATGTAAAACTGAAGCCTGGAGTAATGATGCTGAAAATTAAGGTTTGCATCACAGGAATAAATTACATTTTCAGATATATTAATATTGAAAACATTTATTTGAAATTGTAATAATATTTCATAATATTTCTGAATTTATTGTATTTTTAATCAAATAAACACGTCCTTTTATGCTAAAAGTCTTCTTACAAAAACATTTAAAAATCCCCCAGACATGCCGTGCAACCAGTGGAATTTGTGTGATTACTCTTATAAATCATTTCTGTACAGTGAATTTAACACATACAGCTAACTGTGAGGCTTAAATAGTGTAGTTAGTTACCGACTGTTTGTTCATACTGCATGTCAACATGGGTTAAAGATACACTTTGCATTTTCTCAGTGGTATTTTAAAAATATTAATTAGTGTTACTGTGATTTCATTGTTTAATATATAGTTAAGGCCAGTTAGAATGTGAAATAAAAGCCAAAAATATTGTGATAAGTCATTAGATATCAGTGTAAACACCCCTTTTGTAAGAACTGTTTTAAATCGCATTTGCAAGGAATTGCATTTCTTTTTTCCAAATATATTTATTAAATTGTTAATGAACTGTTAAAGAACTGCACTGGTGTGTTGGATAAAAAAATACTTGAATGTTGTCTGTTGTTAAAAGGCCATATCAAGAGAAAATATTTCCTTGATCTTCTGAGATAAAGGAGTTCATTGTACTAGCATACTGTAATTATCAGAATTTGTGCTTCCATCCCAATCCTAAAAACAGCACTGCTGAATCCTTAATTTGAAGCACGCTGCTTTAACAGGCTGTAAATTGAGGCAGGAAGGCATCAAGACATGTCCAAATCCAATGTTTGCGCAACATCCTTGACTGTTGAAGGCAGCATAGATCCTTCAGAAGCAATGATATCCCACAATCCTGAGTTTTGGTGACAGAGCGGTAAAAATAAGTCAATTAATTGCACGCTTTGGGTAAAAATGTGTGCTGAAAGCATAAATATAAACACATGGTTCTGTTTCTACCAGAAAGTAAACATCATGCATAGTCATTAAATATTCACTCAGCTGTCTCGAAAACTCATCATCAGAATGTGTGCTAGATCATCAAACGTGACATGCATTGGACCATCTGAAATTAACCAGCTGAAATGAATTTAATAAGATCTTTGATCATTTCAGTCTGTTCTTGACAGATTCAGCATGGATTTTGTCACCATGTGATCTATTAGACCCAATAGCAAACCCACAACCACAACATGATATGTAAGCGCAGCAAAGCGTTGTTTCCCATGCAAACAGGGAGTTTCTATTCATTTTAATCCTAAGGGATTGTAGAGAATGGTCATGAAAATCTAATTAATGGTTGTTTTTGGTGCAAAAAGACCCCAGGGAAAAAAAGGAAACTGTTAATGTTCTGTGTGTGAGGTTGTGCAGTAGTGATTTGATCACAGATATTTTGAGCGCTATTGTGTGCAATTGTCCTGTGTATGTAATTGTTTTCCAAGAGAATAATGTTAGGGCATTTCTGTGAAGCATATGAATGCTTTCTGTTGCATGCTCTTATATAACCTGTTTTTATGATGCTCATTTGTGGTGATCTTTTGGGGAAGCGTATGGATTTTGCACCCACTGGAAGCCTCCTGCACTTTAGGCATTTGGGAAATATCATCTATGCTTTTGAAAAATACCCAAATGCTAAACTTTCTGTTGCTTGGTTACCATTCATTCAACACCCTGTGCATCAAATATTTGACCCGTCAAGTAAAAAACCAATTGCATTACAGAATATCAATACAAACTAATTGTGCAAATAATCAAAGCAAGGCTATGCCTTACTCATCTGTGATTATGTAACCCAAAACAGTCATTTAAAAGCATCTGCCGCTATTTCTGACAGAAAATTCAAGTGAATTTCTGGCTCTATGTTGCAGAACAAGGACATCTCTGTTCTCGAAGCAATGAAGTTGTGAATATTGATTTTTCTCAGTAAATCCCATTTTTTGAGATCACCATTGTTCATAAGTATTGAACTTAACTTGTTATGCATAGTTTGTGCAGTACTTTGATTACATACCCTATGCATATGCATATTACTACGTTTTGTTAAGACTTACCATGGTGATATTAGATTCTTCTATATATACTGTATGCATATGCGTATGAATATAAGTAATACCATGGTAACACCAAAACTTTGCTGGAACACCATGGTAACATCAAATGCAGGAAATTGCTCTAAAGATTCAATGATTTTTTAAAAATCTTTGCCATATTTGTATGTATATTTTGTGCTCAGGAAATTGTTTTGTCCTGATGATTTCCTGTTGTTTTTTCCTTAATAGCTTTGGAACAACTATTTTCACCTGATTGTTGCCTTCCTTACCCACAAGTCCTTACAGCTGGAGTCTTTCTCGCTCGAGAAACGCAACAAAATTCTCGACAAGTGAGTGTGAGACCTGCGGATACATTATCATTGTAGTATTCAAATGTTGGTTTTTGTTCATTTTATTTGAAAGGCTGACATCTTAAATTGAGTTTCTAAAAATGTAAACAGGTATGGAGACATGCGGAAAAGCATTGGCTTCAAGCTGAGAGAAATGTGGAACAATCTTGGTAAAAGCTTTTTCCTGTGCTTCTTATCTGTTAGAGACAGTGACCACAATTATAAAAGTGGATGAATATAGAGACTAATTTTTACACAGTGTCCTAAAGGACTTTCTTTTTGTTCAGATGTTTTTTATAGAGAGTAAAATCACTACTGTAAAGGTTTGTCTTTACTGGCTGAGACAGAGTGCATGTTTAAAATTTTTTTTTTGATGTTCTGAAGGAATTTAGGCTATTTGATGTTTATGTCACATCCAGGCCAACACAAGATGAAGTTCATCCCTGCGATGGTGGGACCGATCCTGGAAGCCACGTTAGTGCCTGAGCCTGATCTGAGGAAGGCCACCATCCCCATCTTTTTTGACATGATGCAGTGCGAACACCATTTCAGCACCAGCCATACCTTTCAGAAGGTGAGGGTTGTTTCTGTGCCAGCTGTTTTAAAACCTACAGAAGTTGTCTAACTAGGCAACATATTTAGGCAGCATAGGCACACTCATGATGCTGTCGACAGCCGACTACTGCTTCCTTATAAGATGCTGGCATTTTGGTCACAAATTAAGAATCCAAAGGCTTAAAAATATTTTATTCAGCACAGAAATAGCTATCTATTAAAACACAGATTCATTTAATTAAAAAAACAGATTGTGACCATTTACAATATGATTCAGTTGTTTAACCTTAGTCAGTGCATTAGATTTTATGAACATTTTTTTTTTACAGCAAAATGTTTTTTTTATTCTATTTTTTTTTTTTGTATTTTAGGTTAGATTTTAGGCTGATGTTAATTTATAAATATGCTAGTTGATGTTTGTTCATAATACATTGTTTTATGATGTTATGCAGCTTGAAATGCTATAAAAGTGTTGTTCATTATTTAATATTAGCTACTCCATTGACTAATGTTAACATATAGAACTTTATTTTAAAGTGTTACCAAAATTGTGTGCTATTATTTTCAACATATTTGCTTTAAATGCCTATGAATATAATTTAGATACAATATGCTCATCAGAGGTGAAAATCAGATGTTTCATCACAATTTGATCTAATGTCGATCCTCTTAGCCAGCGATATGATATTTGCTGTTATCTAAAAACATGCTGCGATACAATTATGATTTGGATTCGCAATTATTATACCCAAATAACAATGTTATGTGCCTATTTTATACCAACAGTTACATTTTTATCAACTCTCAAATGCAACCAAAATTTAACATGAACATTTAACTCTCTGAAAAAAGCAAATACTGTATCACAATTAGGAAATACACAACAAAAAGTACACTGCAGTTTTATAAATAATATAGAAAAAGAAATAGTGAAAATAAAAATCAAGTTATTGTTTAGTTGTCAAGATTATCAGTCGTCTGGTGACTACACATCACTTGCTTGTGCAGTGAAATAAGCAATGACAACAGTCAAAAAAATCTCTCTAAAATGTGCAGATCTAGTATCCACAATAGGACAAATGCAACAAAATAAGCATTTTTAAAGAAAAAGAAATATATATAAAAAAGAAAATTAAAAAAAATAAGTTGACAGATCAAATATTTGATGACAACTCAATGACAATTTGACATCTGTTTATAACAGTCAAAGAAGTCTCTAGTGGTCTCTTTTGAGAGGTTTTAAAACATCATAAATAAAGGTACATACTATACTATACTATGTATGACAACTTGACATGTCTTCATGCATCATTCCATGTCTATTTATCAATGCACCCCTAATGCTGATGCCAGTTTCTGTTGGAATCAATTCATTTGTGTGGGTGCATGTGTGACCATTAATTGAGTTACTGATGAGGGTCCATGTCTCTTAACATGTTGCATATGTAGGGTTCTACATGGTGGTCAGAGGGTTTGATGAAGCATTTATGTTCTTTGCAGTTTGAGAATGAGCTAATCACAAAACTGGATCAGGAAGTTGAAGGAGGTCGTGGTGATGAACAGTACAAGATTTTGCTGGAGAAAACGTGAGATTTTCTTCTCCTCTTATTATGTGCTGCCTGTCATATATTATAAATATTTTTCATTGCTTTGTACAGCTAAATTTTAGTATTGATTATTGAAAATTATATTGAGAACACTGTCAGTTGTCTGAAAACTAAATGTTCTGTAAAAGGGGCAAGCTGTTTATGCCCGTTGAAATTCTTGAATGTGGACACATTTGCATTTGTGTCACTGTCTATTTAAGGTAAAATAATGCAAATTAATGCTCATGCATCTTCCCTGCTGCTGTAGCTGTTTAAAACAATATAAAACTAATATGTTTGCATAGCTTTCCTCTTAAAATGGTGTAGAATTTTTGCCCCATGTGATGTCCATACCTTGTATTTGTATACTTTCTCGCCACATACTGTATATATTTTCCTTGTTTTTAAAATACTGTTTGCTAACTTTTTTGCACACTTGAATTACCTGTAACTTAAATTGATATTATTTTGAAGTTTCATGTTTTGATAGAATATAACTTTTGGTAATAAAAGGTTTCCTTATTTGCAGATTAATGCATATTAAATGTCTGCACAAATCTTATTAGTCTGACTATTCAGACTAGAGCTGACTAGAAGAAAAAAATTGTAAAAAAAAAAAAAAAACATGGTTCAGAAATCAGTACTTTTTTTAAGTACATGAAAAATCAAGTGCTTTTGTACTTTTACTGAAATAAAAATGAGAATGCAATTATTAATACTTTTACTGGAGTAATATTTTATTAGGGTATCGGTACTTAATTTGTGTACTTCGTTCACCACGCTCTGTGTGTGTGTGTGTTGTGTCCAGGCTGTTGGAGTACTGTCGGCGGCACCGGTATCTGTCTCAGTCCGGTGAGGCGTTGGCTCTTCTCTTAAGTAGTCTGCTGGAGAACCTGTTGGCTTACCGCACCATCACCCATGATGAGAGCCCTGAGCTCCGCATGAGCTGCACCGTCAATGTCCTGGTGAGAACCAGACCCTGTGAACTCTCAAACACAGCTGCAGCATTTATAAATATTCCTCATTATGTGCTCAACCTGCTGAAAAGACCAGCGAGGGCCTAATCAGGAATAAAAGTTGCTTAGAGACTTTTAAGAAATTCCATCTCTGTATCTTCTCTCTCACGTCCACAGAACTTTTACAAAGAAAAGAAAAGAGAGGATATTTATATCCGGTAAGTTTTTTAGATGATTAAAAGTTACTGTTGTATTGGTAGCACAAGGATGAATCCGATGCATGAATCTATACATCTTTCATTAGGTATTTGTACAAGTTACGTGATCTACATCTGGACTGTGAGAACTACACAGAGGCTGCCTACACCCTGCTGCTCCACGCTGAACTGTTGGAGGTTTGGACGTACTGTTGTTATTAACTACAGATTTGGGTTAAAGTTAGATAGTTGGTAATTTAGATCTAACATCTAAGAAGCAGGGTGACCAATGGCCACTAACAGTCAAAACTTTAGACACATATGTGACCCTGGACCACAAAACCAGTCTTAAGTGTCAATTTTTCCGAAATTGAGATTTATACATCATCTAAAGGCTGTATAAATAAGCTTTCCATTGATGTATGGTTTGTTAGGATGGGACAATATTTGGCCGAGATACAACTATTTGAAAACCTGAAATCTGAGGGTGCAAAAAAAATCAAAATATTGAGAAAATCGCCTTTAAAGTTGTCCAAATGAAGTTCTTAGCAATGCATATTACTAATCAAAAATGAAGTTTTTATATATTTACGGTAAGAAATTAAAATATCTTCATGGAACATGATCTTTACTTAATATCCTAATGATTTTAGGCATAAAAAAAAAATAGATAGTTTTGACCCATACAATGTATTTTTGGCTATTGCTACAAATATACCCCAGCGACTTAAGACTGCTTTTGTGGTCCAGGGTCACATATATTCTTTACAAATTTATTAATAAAGAAGTCAATCTGGAAATAAAACAAATAGAAGTATGAGAAGTAT
>JAFVLL020033738.1:0-22088 GCA_021397915.2 Tor tambroides | reverse complement strand
AAATGAATTTGCTTCAAGCAAGGCTTCACCCACAAACTTTTCCTTTTCAGTCCCCATCTTAAAAGTGAACATTGACAAGCTTGTTGGGTCAGTGTGAACATGACGGTTATGTTTCCAACATCTCTAAGTACAACGGCCAAATGCAGAATGTTTGAAGTGCTGGCATTTGTTGGGTCAGTGTGAACACAGTGTAAAGTCATTACTGACATTGCTGCAGAAATAACGGCTTTAAGATATAAATATTTAGGTCTTTAGCGAACACTGTTGCTATGCAGCTTCTGTAGTCTAAACTTCAGCAGTCTAAACCTCACGGAGTGCTGAAGCTCAAATTATTGGTTGGATTAGCTAAACACAGCCTCACTGGGGCTAGAATGACCGCCCAGTGAATGTGTTTTAAAGGGACAGTATGGTAAACACCCTCAAGTTGTTTCAAACCTGTCGAGTTTCTTCTTCTTTGTAACAGAACAGAAGATATTTTGAAGAATGTTGGACATCAAATAGTTGCTGGTAGCCATTGACTTCCATAGTATGAAAAAAAAGAAGTCAGTGGCTACCAGCATTCCTTAAAATATTTTCTTTTGTGTTAAACAGACTGTCGCTTTAACTGATTCGCAGAGGAAGAGATGTCGTAGCTCAAGCATGTGTGTGTTCACTTGTGCCGTCACCCCGTCTCAGAAGCCTCTCCGTCCACAGCGTTCCTCACCCCCATCATGCCTGGGTGAAGCACACTCATACCAGACGCAGCTGTGGATGACTAACTGCCTTGATCCAAATAAAATTCAGACTTTCGTTTGGAGCCATCCATATGAGCACGGGTATGTTCAGAGATTTAGGGACACAGAAACAGACTCTTATAATCCCCCTGAAACATCATTAGATCTTTTTATTGATACAATATTGAGCTGGAGCGTAGCCGAAGGAAGTGCCGTAAAAAGCAAAGCCCTGCATGTACCCAGGGGTGTATGAGCCATCTGAGAGGCCGGGGGGACATTAGAAACCTTAATCAACTTGGTGATTTACCATTCACTGAGTAATCCAAAAGTTAAATGCTTTACTGGTAAGTCTGTGTCACTTAGAGTAGAATTACTGCTTACCGTGTTTGTTCATTTGACAACCGGTTGGTAGAGGGTTCAATATTTTTTTTTTTTTTTTCTCTTAAAATCTTTGTTGCACGTGACTGGTTACAGATAATGTTTCTCACCTCAGCCAAGCCAGGGTTATTATTGTTAACTAAAATAAAATCAATTAAATAAATAAATGTTATTTTTAATTTTATTTCAGCTAGGTGCCAAAGCAACCTTTGTCATTTTCATTTAGTTTTAGTATTTATATTTAGTAGCTGAAACTAAATAAAGTAAAACTAAAACTTAACTATAACTATATATAAAAAAAATATAAAAAATGATAAAACACACTCTTAAAACAGAAACAGAAAATATAAAAGTGAAATCTAATTCAAAATAACAAAAGCTATACACCAGTGATTCTAAAATAACACTGGGCCAAGCAAAGAAAAACTCTTAATAATTATTCTATTATCAAATATTAATGATCAATTTTCAATATCATTGTTTTTTTTTATTTGTAATATTGATAATTTATAATTATTACATTTATTATTTATAATTATAATTATTAATTCACAAAAGGGGTATGGTACATTATTTCATTAATTGGTAGCTGAATGCAGCAAATTAGATGAAATATGTAATAAATGAAAGACGTAACTGTGAATGATTGCTGTTTGAATTCTGTGGTAATCGGTGAAGTTTCTACACACATATGTTCTGTGTGGGACTGGCTGTGACTTTGTGATTTTCTGCTATATGTGTGAGTAGGAACTTTGCGTAATGTCCTCTTTAAATTTAGTTTGCCACGGACAAAACGCATCATCCATGCAGCTTATTCAGTGTAATGATTCATTTACAGATCAGCATAAAATATTTTCCAGATACTCCTGGATCTTACTTAGCTTGAGAAAGGAAGTATCATTTTACAAACCAGGATTTTGAACAGACAGTCATTAAAAAGAGAGAGAGAGAGAGAGAGAGAGATTTTTTTTTTTTTTTAATTGTAGTTTCAAGTAGTCAAATCTTTGACTATTGCATTACATTTTACTATATATATAACTGCATGGGCATAGTATATTAAGATGGCACATCAAGTAAAGTTTGTAAAAAAAAAAAAAAAAATATATATATATATATATATATATATATATATATATATATATGTATATATATATATATATATATATATATATATATATATATATATATTTTCCCTGGACATTGTTTTTCATACAATTGCACTCCACCTACCTGTCTTTGAAATGCAAATATGTTTGCTGTGTATAAACCCCTAATCCTCTCCATACACTGCTGATTGTTGTTGCTGTTTCAGACTGGAAGTCATTTTGGGTGGTTGACATGCCATGTACAAATTGCTCTCCCCCTCTAATCAATATGACTGCAATGTGCCACCCAAAACACTGTTTTAGAAACCTGCACAGTTTTAGAAACTTTTTAGTTACTGAAGCCAAACTGCTGGATATTGCTATGAATGAAAATATCTTGTTAGCCATTCATCATGCTGCATTATTCTTGGCATTGTGCGTTTCTGTAAATAATGCGAAATATAGCTCTCTAGATGTTTGGAGCAATGTATGTTTGCGGCTTTGTTTGGCAGTATTACTCATTCTTGAGGCATCATGGGAGACGTGCACCACCCTCACCTCTAGGGTCTCTCACAGTCAGTTAGTTGTGGTTCTGCGGACGTCTTTGATTCACAATAACAATCCTTTGAATCTGGAGATCAGTTTGTCATATGACTTCCTGTGGTATGTTTTTTCATTTTAGTTCAGAGCTTATTTTTCAAACAGAGCTTGATAACATGTTTGTCTTTTTCTCTCATTTCTCATTTAGACCATAGTTCTCCTTCTGAAGCAGTCACTGTGATAAAGATATTTTGAAAATGTCTTTGGTTTGAGTATAGCCATTGGACTCCTTCTGGCTCTGATTTGGATGAGTCATATTATGAGAAATCACATTTTCCTCATCTTTTGAGATAAAGAGTTCATTGTGCAGTGAAAGCATACTGTAACTTTCAGAACTCAAAACTTTCTCCCTAGTACAAAAAGAGCATTTATTGAAGAAAAATGTGCAAAAATTGTTTTTGAACTTCCATAACATTATGACGTCAAACCGATTATCACATTAGCAAACCACAACCCACATTTACATGTCAATAACACCTATTCGGCTTTCACAATTCGGTCCATCCAGCCATGGCGAGACAATAAGGATGTTTTTAACATTAAAACTTCTTTTCCCCAATTTTTGTGCATTTTGTCAACTTTTAAGTGTGCACTAGCATATAAGTGACTTTGAAGTAATTGAAATGGAATTTAACAGTGTGCACAGCACATTTCAGTGCAGATGTGTTTTGTGAATGTGTCACAATATGATGCAGGCTTTTGGACTGTTGTTGAAGAACAAGGCAGTTAAAACTGTGTTAGACACGACAGAAAAATATGCAACCAATGTGTGAGTGCAGGAATAAGTGGATGTCATCATAGTTGGGTAAACTTCTATAGTGGTGAATGGAAACTAGAACAAATATAAACTTCTGTGTTCCCATTTGCTCCAATAAATATAGTACAATAGCATTTCTATGACTTCCAAGTGAGGGAAAAAATATCAAGAGATTGATTATGGCGGTCAGAAGAGAGAAGCTTTGCTGTCCCTCCCTCAGCTGTTGCATTAGAATCAGTCATGCAGTAATTTAATCTCAAAGTAATGCAACACAAAGTATAATATTATAAATGTACATACATTTTTTTTTAAAAGTGAAAATATAATACTATTCCATTTCTTTGTAATTATTTATCAAATTTATGAGCAATTTCTGAGTGAAAACTATTTCAAAGTAAATCATACACCTATTTTTTTCAGTGTAGGAAAATAAAATGTTTATAGCATTCAAAGACTAATTGAACTTTAAATGAACAGACTGTACAAGACCATTAACACATTATGTAGTTATTTAAATTAATAATAATAATAATAATAATACTTTGTTAGATTTACAATTGCTAATAACTGTGGAAACACAATCACATTCTGTAAAAGGGGTCCATTTCACATGAAAAGTGAAAGTTTACATAGAAATCTTTTTTAGACATGGCAGCAAAAGTACATGGCTTGCTTCAAGGTCAGCGAGAGGATGGAAAACACTCATGAAAAACTAAATTCCGGCTATTTTTAGCAACCTAAGTGGACGTCAGGGATAAAAACTATGTATAACAAAAAAAAAAAGCAGCATGCTTTGACCGCTTTAAATGACAAAGAAAACCATACGTTTGTATTGTAGAGGAAAGGGAGGTGATAGGCCGTGGTTTACTGGAGGTGACACAACTGAATAGCTGAAGCCGTGAGGTTGGGATGATCATCTCCTCCAGTCAGCTGCTGAGTGTGTGACCCGGAGAGGGAGCAAAGGCTAGACTGAAGATCCAAACAAATGCGGGTGGCAGCAGCACACACACGCACAGCATGGGAAAGAGGGAGGGGAGAGGTGCCGAGGAAAAGGGAGGGGCCGGAGAAGGAGGCGGGAGGGAACAAAACAAGGGAAAGAGTAACTCTGCGAGTGGGAGAAGGAAGAAAGCTGCGGTCCGCTTGAGTTTGACGCCAGGCATGCGGCATCCTCGGCGCAGCGCAGAACCAAAATAGAGCCGGGAACGTGGGGCGCGTTTCAGGAAAAGGGGACTGTGAGGAGAAGGGAAGCGTTAATTCCCAACCATGAATCCCAACGGCTCTCTTCGGAGGCGTTTGTCCTCCCTTCGTGATGCTTGGAGGTGGAGTACGGGTTACCTGTTCAAGGTAGGCCTTCGGGTTTCCACCAAACTTTCGGTCCTCTCCGGATTGTAAGTCTTGTAGGCAGTTTTTTCCTTAGAGCTCTCCCTCGCTTTCTTCCCTGCGCTCTCTGATCGTTTATTTGTCAGGCCCGCTTGAAAGCAGCGTTTCCAGCTGGTTTTGATCAAGCCTGGCTGAGACCCCCTCCAACCCCCCACCCACCCTTTCTTGGCTGTCCTTCTGGGGGTCGCAATTATCGGCTGATTAAGGGAATGTTTTTGGAGCCGGGCACCGTGTGGCGAGAGATGGAAGGTGGACCCTGCGGATGGATAGAGGGGGTTTGTGATGCCAGGGTGCTTTACTCGAGTGTGTCGCAATGGCTTTCTCGGGCTATGAGTGAGCAACTTTGGCAGTCTCTCTTAGTATGGCTTATTTGTATTTCCTTGTGTTTTATGATTGTTCATAATGGCCTGGCCCAGTAATCTATACACACAAAAGTGTGTTACACTACAAAATGTATTAATAGTCTTTTACAGTCTGTTCATTAAACTCGATTGGGCTCTAAATACTATACGTGCAAACAGTATTGTAGTAGATTTCATTGGATTCTTGGAAAGGAGGATTATTTAGGAAATGAACACTGTGGGAACATTTTACTTTAATGAATGCTCTTTAAAGGGACAGCTCACCCAACAATTAAAATTCTACTACTCACCCTTATGTCGTTTCACACCTGTATGACTTACTTTCTTCTGTGGAAAGAAGATATTTTAGATTGGTGTTTTTGTGCGTACAATTAAAGTCAATGGGAGTCAGTGTTGACTTTCATTGAATGGACAAAAACACTGACATGTTCCTAAAAATCATTTGTGTTCCACAGAAACAAAAAAAGAAGTCATACAGGTTTTAAATGACACGAGAGTGTGTAAATGATGACAGAATGTCATTTTAGGTGGACTGTTCCTTTAAGTGCTTAAAGAATTCATAAATAAAATGTAGGGGTTCCCACAGTCAGTGTTGTAATTTCTGGCCCTAGAAAAGTTATGGAAATTAGGTGATGTGTGTACAGTGTTTGATGGTTTTTATTTTGTTTTGGATCTTGACCAGTGCAACACAGGAGTATTGACCAATGGCATGAGTCTGGGGTGGGACTATCTGTTTGCTGACCAGAGGCAAACTGGTTTGGGAAACCTGTTTGAAAACAGTCATTTCGCTATGGCATTGCATTTATTTATTTATTTGATTTGATTATTTTTGCTTTTTTTCATTGCTTTTTGTCAACTAAATTAAATTTCAAATGAGTTTTGTTAGACAGTATATTCTTGGTCATTTCTATAGTAAATTCACTTTTATGCACTGCTTTAAAATATTTATTCTGTTAGGCATCACTCATTAAGCAATTTCCCAGTTCCCAGCAAATTCCCCGGATACAAACCTCAGTATGTTTTTTTTTTTTGGTGACATTTGAACTTGAAATTTTCCCATCATTTCATTTCGTTTAAGTTGTTCTATACTATTCTAAGACTGCTACATATGGGAATCCACATGCAAAGTCCATACAGTTTCTAGAAAAGGCCCCAGCACTGTGTGTAATTATATGTTGGATTCTGGGTTTTCTTAGTAAGCGTTGTTCCTTTTTAGTCGTGTCAGTCATGCACTAGTATGTCATTTAGACGGTGAGCGTAAACCACACATCTTTCAAGGCTTATCCTTATTTTGTGAGACTCAGAGTGAGACCATTAACACTTTACCTTTTCTTGGTCTCTAAATGTTATTTTACAGGTTAAAAGTGGATTGTTGTCCCACTACCAGTACCAAACCAAGTATAGTGCAGAAATGACAAACCATTCAGTGTCTCCTGTGTGAAATCTATATAATTTCATCATCTCACTTTACAGGCTGTCATTGCATTTACAGTATATACAGCTAAGAGTACATGCTCAATGTTAGATATAGACCTACATGTTCACATCAGCTCTCTTCAGCCTGTATCAACACAGTTTTACATACAGACAAACACAAACCAAAAGTAACTGTCCAAACAAATGGCTTTTTCATTGGTGTAATCAGCAGAACAGCTGAGGATAACTGGTTTACGGTCATTTTTAAACAGGAAATGGGCTAAAAACATCTGGAAACTGTTGTATTTGTGAGCTCATTGTTAGTGATAGACCGCTTATTCAGCCAGGCTGAATAATTGGACATCATTTGGTCATTTTGAGATTATCCGCATAAGACTGTTTGCTGTATGTTGTATCAGTTCCAAACTCTGTATATTTTTACATAGACTTTTAAGCAAATCTTGCATTACAACTTTATGGTCATTAAATTGTTTTGTGAATATATTAGCATTATATCAGCCATTTAAAAAAAACTGGATTTTCAAAATGTATACTTTAAGATTAAAGATTAAAGTCTTCCATTGATAGAATGTTTGGCATTTACAACTGCATGCAATTCTGACCTTGTCTTGCATCTATATTTAGACATATATACATATTTACAGTGCATAGACATTGTGTCTGTTGCACTGTATGTTGGTTTTCATACATAACCAACAGAAAACAACGGGAAATTGCCTCAGATGCCCTAAAACTTTACCTCTGAAGTTTTTGTTTGATGTTTCCTTCAGGAAGTGTAAATCTAGTTCATACACTGTCTTTTTCTTTTCTTTTAGGGCTCAACCAAATCCTCCAAGAGCATGGAGTCTCGACGCAGACCATCTAGGTAAGATATGCGATTGTCTTCATCAGAAATCAGTTCAGTCAGTATTTCGTGTGTTTCTACAGTATGTGCTGCTGTAGTGAGCATCTCAAGGGATCTTCATAGCATTCCTAAATCCAGCGCCGGTTGACATTTGACTCTGTTTGGATCAGTCTCACATTCTTTATTGCAGTTTATGAGTACGAAGAATAAACACACTTTAAAGTATCTACACAATCTCCAGAGATAAGTTATGATGTCCTAATAGGGCTTCTCTCCCACATATAGTATAGTAGATAAATAATGGCACGTTTATCTTGAGTGATCGTTTGCTGTAGATACAGGTAGTAAAGGACGCACTGAAAAACATATCCTCGTTACTATATTTACACATTCAGTTCTATAAGGAAAATTAAGAATATATCCAACCGAATAGGCTATTTAGAAATAAAAACAAACTACAATGGTCGTGCACATCAAATAAAGATGAAAAGCAGGCAATATTGATAAAAGAAGCTAAAAGAAAACCTAACAATTCAACTAAAAAATGATGACTCTTGTAAGTGCAAAAAAAAAAGAAAATCACACTAAAACTTTTGGGATTGATTATCTTTCTAAAAATGGCTATATATATTTATTTGTTAATTTTCCCTATATAAATGAATGAGTGGTAATCTTGATTTGTTTATGCCATTTGTATACAATGGCAATCATTTACGTCTAAGTATTTATGGAAATTAAATTAAATCACATAAAAATGTGGTAATGTCTATTTTTGGGTTCTTCTACACAAATCAAATGTACTTCATCTCACTTGATTATTCTATTCTTTTTTTTTTTTGGAACTCAATGGATGCAAACCAAAATATAAGAATATTCAAAACAAATGAAAGATTAATCTCATGTTATGTAACACTGGAGTTGATCTCTGATCCATTCCGATGGTCTTATGTCTCTCAGCTGTTGGGTGTGTTCATGCCAGGCTGTGAGAAGACGCTTTGTGAAATTCACCACTACAAATAGCTCCCATTTCAGTTACCGGGGGAATTTTTGCTTTTTATTTACATTTTATTTGTCTCTTGTTTTGGGAAACTCTCCGTTTGGACACAGCCTTAAAATGAGGTCCTTTGGGACCCTTTGTTTTTCTGCCAAAAGCGCATTCCTGTTTTCACTGGTAGATGGAGTTTGTGCAGTAGATACTGTACTGTGGTTCAGTTCTGGAGAATGAATTGCACCCGCTGATAGCACTATTTTATTTGCATGCGCTATCTCTGTTGTTTTAGCTACCGCTCAACTCAGGAATTATGCAAATCAGGTAACAGTGCAAACATGCCCACAGAATCTATGAAAAGCATTTGAGATCCACACACCTAAAATCATCTACTCATTTGCCATTATTTGATCATCAGTTAATGAATAACTACGGCCAATTTTAGTATAAAAGTAATAGACAAATAGACTTAGAACCTGGTGAAGGTGGATTATGGGTGGTTATTGAATAAGGTTAGTGAATATGTTTGTTTAAAAGTGAATGAATGCACAAAACAATTGGGCTTCTAAAATGATTGTGGGATCGGGGAAATACTTAACGTTAAATGACTGTTCAGGGGTAATTATGCCTTGTATTTGCCACACACTGAGATCAGCCAGAATCTCCTGAGAGTTGTGCAATGTTGTGCATGTTTTCCCAGACTGTGGTGCAAGTACAATGTTTATATGTCATGTACCAATCACAATCATGCATTATTTACATTTATTTCTCCAACATGCACTGAATGCAAACCGCTTTTCGATTAAAGTCAGCCGTAGAGAGATCTACATGATGTACTGTGGCTGCAATGCCCAGAAAACATGACAAAATCCAGATTTTCAAGGCTAAAAATGGGCCTCACAAACAGGTAACTTTCCAAAAACTATAGACTGCCTGAGTTCAAACCTTGATTTACTCAAGGTTTGTATGTTCTCTTCCAAAACATGGCGATCTGCCTTACTCTATTCTCCCTACGTAGGGAGTTGGCTTTTAAGGCAGCATCATATACAAATAGCACTGCTCACTATTGAACTGTACAGTATAAGCAAGTTTGGTGGTAGTATGTTGCAAAACTAATGACTAAAATAAAAACAAAAATACACATTCATTGGATAAGAGTGTCTGCTTTTCATTATATTGAACATATGTACTGAATGAATATATAAATAGCATAATAAAAAAAATATTATTTCAAAATATACATAAATTATTAAATATAAAGTATTAAATAATAATTATTTATTTAATTAATAATTTGTATTATACACAAATATTATATTGAATATATATTGAATTAATATAAATATGAAATATAATGATGATAGATAGATAGATGCAATTATCTATCTATCTGTCTATAGACAGATAGATAATACACACAAATGCTAATGTGTTGAATTTTTGAATTTATATAAATTAATATAAACATAATAAGCTGTAATGTTCATATATATATATATATATATATATATATATATATATATATAATTCTTTTATGTATGCATTTTTTATTTTATTTATTCTATAAGATATTGATTGCAATATGCATGTATGTATTTTGAACATTTGAACATAGGAATCTCACTAGATTTTGAAACAAAGCCCTAGATTAAAAGATGGCTGTACTTCTCTCTGATTGCCTTGCAATCCAGACCTGAGGAGAGAGTGAGGTCACTGATGGGGGGCCTGATTGTGGTTACATCCTTGGCAGGCTTGCGCCTCACCAGTGACCAAATTTTTTTCTTTGGTCTGCCCTGCTGCACACAGAGAATGCAGGATATTTTCATATCTCCTTTGTTTATCTCTGCGATCAATCTTTCCCCACTATATTTTATTCAAGCCATACTGAACATCAGATATGCGTTTAATAGACTGTTCAGCGCTGACATGTTTGAGGTGAGGCATTCTTTAGAAAAAATGTGATGATTTCGTGATGTCGTGCTGTGAGACACAAGACTTGCTTGTGCTTGAGCGATGTCGAGTTATGAATTGCCTTCGTTGCACACCAAGGGTTGTAGACATGAATTGTTCTCTAACCATTCTCTGATCTTCTGGTTTTTGCAGGAGCTTGAGTTTGATCCAGGCCATGGAGGAGAACTATGAGGTGGACCTGGTCTACATCACAGAGCGCATCATTTCTGTGACTTTCCCCAGTAATGTAGAAGAGCCGAGCTACAGCGCTAACATAAAGGAGGTCGCCAACATGCTACGCTCCAAACATGGTGACAACTACTTGGTGAGACCTCAAAACTCAATAGCTTTGAGTACTAATATAAGTGTATTAGTATTTACAATACTATTACAGATTAAAAAGAAACAAGAATTATTCAAACCTTTATATTAAAAACTTAATATACTTATTAAAAACATTATTTATATTTATATGTATTATTTTATTATATTAAAATATACATTTAGATTTTTTTTTTAGCTTTATTAGATTTATTACATTAAAATGTTTTTTTTTTTTTTTTTTCAGCTCTTCAACCTCAGTGAAAAGCGATATGATATATCCAAGCTGAATCCCAAAGTAAGCAGTATTTACTTTTACTTTTTTGTGTCATCTAATGTAGAGATATTTGTTCCTCTGTTGTTACTCACGCTCCGGTGTGTTTGTTTGCGTAAGGTGCTGGATTTTGGCTGGCCGGACCATCATGCTCCAGCCCTGGATAAGATCTGCAGCATCTGCAAAGCCATGGACACTTGGATGAACGCTGACAGTCACAATGTGGTGGTGTTACACAATAAGGTATTGTTTCACTAGTGCTTTTTCTGTTTTGGGAATGGGAGCCATGTTTTTTGGTAACACTAGCAACAAACATCACAATGTCTCTCAGTATGTAAAAAACCTTGTGAGATGGAATTATTATAATATCATATGTATAAGAATATTATAAGTGCACTACTGATACAAAGGTTGCTTCAAAAATCACAATCTAATTTCTATAAATAAATGGAAAAGAAAAAAAATCTAAAAAAAAAAAATATATATATATATATATATATATATATATATGTGTGTGTGTGTGTGTGTATATATATATATATATATATATATATATATACATACACACACTATATTGCCAAAAGTATTGGGGCACCCCCTTTTAATTTAGAACAGGTTTGACTACTTTAGTAATTTCCGTGAGTACAAATAGTAATGTTTAAGCATATAATGGTATTCTAGGGAATTGTGTGCTTCTAATGTTATAGCACCAGTTTGGACAGGACCCTTTTCTATTGACTATGACTATGCCTCTGTGTATAAGACATGACTGATTCAGTCAGTGTGGAAGAACGTGACTGGTCTGCATAAAGCAAAGTCCTAATCCTAGTTGAACACCTCTGGTGTGACTGTAAATGCAGACCTTGAGCCAAACTCATCACCAAACACCAATGACATGTACAAAAGTATTGGGACACCCTCTTTAGAACAGAAAAATGCACTTCCAAATCTGTGGCAACAACGATGGGAACATAATTCATGTATTTAAAAACTGTATTTCCATCTCTGTTGCAACAGTTTTGGAAGTGTCTAAAATGACTGTACCCATATGTACAAGTCATTGGCACACAAGCACACAATTTCCTAGAATATCATTATATGCTTAAACATTAAGATTTATACTCATGGAAATTACTAAAGTAGTCAAACCTGTTCATTAGAAGGGGGCGACCCAATACTTTTGGCAATATAGTGTGTATGTGTGTGTATATATATATATATATATATATATATATATAGTTGTCTTAGCAACATGCTAACTCCATTGTGATTTGAGTCTCATGAGGTTTCATGAGATTATGATGTTTCCTTAGTAGGCAGCAGCCAGCAGGGCAGCTCACTAGGTTTTGAAACAGAGCCGTAAGTCTGATGTTTGCCTAATAGTTTTTCCGTCTGAATATTATATATAATTTGTCAGTAGATGGCGTTCTCAGGCAGCTCTTAATAACTCTGGGTGGTATGGGGTCATTAAAGGTCATGGTGGTCTGGACAGTGTGATTTATGATGCAACTGCAGGGTCTTTACGTAAGAAAACATGGCTGATTTTACTTGTAAAGTTAATACTTGGCCATTGTTTTGAAACCTTTTGCCTGACCCTGTCTTGAGGTTCAAGCAAATCTGCTTTCTTAAACAATTTGTTTGAATATATCCTTCTGATCTGGTTAAGTCACATAGCTGGTTACCACTTACAAACATTAGAATGATGACAACGCGTTTTGAAGTTAGATTGTAAAACGTTTCTTGTTGTTTTTGAGGATAGTGGTATTGTTAAAGTGCCTCGCTAATGAAAGGGATTCTGTCTGTGAGTATAAACGTCAGAAAAACAGCCTCTTGTGGAGTTTGTGGGTTACCTTCTCCACCGCCGCTTCTCAGTGGGTCACAGGCCTGTCCTGATATGGGTCTAGTGCTTTTAGAAATCCATTTCACTGTATTCCCACTTGATTTCGAACAGACCCGACTCTTTCCACAGCCTCAAGACGCATCTTACCCATTACTAGCGCTCTGTGAGAGCTTTAAGAAGTGCAGCGCTGCCAAGAGAGGTTGTGATCTGGATTTATAAAAGGGCAGAAATGTCATAAACATAAATATGCTGCCTTTTTAACAGGAAACCACAAACACTGCATTGTTATGGCAACTTATGTTGTTCTTTGTAACAGTGGAAACACGAGGCGATGGCTGGATGGTGGAAATGTTCACTCATTCAGAAAGAACACAACTGTGTGTTTAAAATGATTCAAACCATACATGAAATGGTTTGTTTTAAGTTCTTTGCTGACCTGATGTATCAAAGTTTGGTAATTTATGCTCTAAAGTACCCTTTGAACCCTGGAATAGTGCTATTATAATATAAAGTAGTATTATAGTATTTAGTAATGCTTTGAGTTTTTATTTTTATATATTCCATTTACATTTTAAATTTAGTTTAGTTTTAGAAATTTTGTTGTATGTTTTTGTTGGTTTTATTAGACATACTTAAACTTTTTTTTTATTGCAGTTTTAGCTTAGTTCTTTTAGTTTTAGTAATTGAAAATGACTAATTATGAAAATTAAACTCTATTGTTAATTAGAAATGCTGCCTTTCAATCAACTGAAATAAAACAAGTTTGAAGTTTTATATACTTTATTTTATTTTTAATTTCATTTTATTTTAATTTTTTTAACAAACATTTTAATACATTTTAACAATAATTATTTTATGCCATCATTCATATGATATAAATAATAAATAATATTTGTGATATTTTTATGATGTTATTATACATACTAATTTAATTTCTGTAATTTTTACGCAACACAATTTAATGTTTAGAGTAGTAAACACTAATTAATACCACAAAGCATCTCATAATTTATCGAAGGATGGCATATGTTAGTTAAAAGGGTTTTACAAATAAGTAGCAGGATAAAAAAAAAGATCTTTAGGACCGAAAAAACCTATAAAATGATTATATTAAAATCTAAATGTATTAAATCTTTATTCTTCAGAAACATGTTTTGTTTGTATCCTTTTGATTATAAAAATGAAAAAGGAAAAAAAAAAAAATTCTTAATAAATTGCCAGTTTTTCATGTTAGAAGTTCACTTAATTGTAACATATATCAAAAATGAACAAACTAATATGATTTCCATTTGAAAAAATGGGTCACACTTTATTTTAAGGTCCAATTCTCACTATTAACAAACCTTTAAATACGACTTTTGCCTTAATAACCTCCTAATTTGCTGCTTATTAATAGTAAGGTAGTTGTTAAATTGGGCAGGATTAAGGATATAGAATACAGTCATGTGCTTTATAAGTACTAATAAACAGCAAATATGTTAATAATAGGCATTTTAATAAGCAACTAGTAAATAGGAAGAATTAGTCCCTATACTAAAGTGTTACCAAAAATTGAGTTAAATAATAATAATGGAGACATGAAATAATGTATTGCCTTCATTGCTAATCCCATCTTCCTCTCATCCTGCAGGGAAACCGAGGTCGAACGGGAGTAGTTGTGGCTGCGTACATGCATTACAGCAACATATCAGCGAGGTAAGATGTGCAGACAGCGTACTGTCTGTGTTTATTGAATTAAAGATGCTCCTCTGAGCGACCTTAATCCCACATCACAAGACCGGCCACACGTTAGGTAACACATGAGCGGGGGGCGGCGGGAAAAACAACTGCCAAATCGCATCACTTTACAAAGGCGGATTTGTCTCAAGACTCGAATTAAGTGCTGATCAAATTCATCCCTGATGCAAAAATGTATTCATGCTATTTTTATGGATAAAAAGCTTCCAGTAAATTCAAGAAGCACATTTAAATACTTTTCCTGGAAAACAAGACAAAGATACTTATTATTATGTTTTTTTTTTTTTTTTTTGTATTGGAGAAAATGACCTTAACGTTTGCAATAATGTATGTGTTTCCTTTACCTCTGCAGTGCAGACCAGGCTCTGGACAGGTTCGCCATGAAGCGCTTTTATGAAGATAAAGTGCTTCCTGTAGGTCAACCCTCCCAGAGAAGGTCAGTGGTGCTTTGTTTTCCCCATCTGACCTCTTATCTTTGTGTTTTATGAGTTTGACCCTCATTGTGAGCGTTGAGGTTCAGCCAATGTTTAGATTTATGAGCTTCACCCTCTTGATAACACTGCCTCAAATGTGCAAACTATGCTTGTGTAGTTTTGTTAGGTTAAGTTAGGTTATAGGTTGTTTAACTAACCATACCCTATAGCAGTGTGGTATGTCATTAAAAGTAAAACTACTTGATGTTGCGTAATGTTTCCAAGGTTTCTAAGCACCTTATGTCTGATCTCGCCTCAGGACCGTCACTATTGTACATGCAAATGACATGTCTTTCACTACAACTGGTCTCGGATCAGATGTGCTCAAACTATTGCTGCAGTTGCAGCTCAACTCACTGCAATGGCAGATACTGGGATAAATAGTACCATATTATTGGTAACACTCTTTTTTGGTGTAAAAATTGTCAGTGAGAAATGAATTCTTTTACAAGGGCACATTAAATTGATCAAACATGACAGCAAAGACATTTATAACGTTATAAACCATTTCTATTTTAAAAGAAATGCTGTTCTTTTTAACTTTCTAGTCATCAAAGAATCATTAAAAATGTATCATTATTTCCACAAATTTTTTTAGAAATGTTTATTGAGCAGCTTATTAGAATGATTTCTGAAGGATCATGTGACACTGAAGACTAGAGTAATGCATTACACTCCAGCAATGCATTGCATTACAAGTATAAATTGTTTCATATTAAAATAGAAAACAAATATTTTAAATTGTAATATTTCACAATTTTTACTGCACTTTTGATCAAATAAATGTAGCAAGAGACTTTTTTCAAAAACATTACAAAATCAAACTGACCCCAGACTCTTCATGGTAGTGGATGCATGTCTGCATAAATAGTGTCAAACCAAAAATTTTTCAGACACCTTCAGCATTTCTCACATTATCACAGTTTATTCACTATAGTTTTGGAAATTGTAATAAAATATGACAAGTGTCATAAACTGTGTCAGAACAAATTCATCTTGATAGTCACAAATGAATTACAGTCAAACCAAAATTTATTCAGACACCTTCAAAATTTCTCACATTATCACAATTTTTTCACTTTAGTTTAGAAAATGGTAATAAAAATATGACAAGTGTCGTAAACTGTGTCAGACCAAATTCATCTTGATAATGTCAGATAACTTTGATAGAAAGGTATGTAACAAAACATGGTCAGGTCAAAGTGTCAAATCAAATTTTTGGTCCCAAATTTTGATCAGTTTTACTGGTAGTCCACTGTATGACGAATTTTTGGGTAGGGCTGGGCGATATATATATCGTTCGATATATCCATGCGCATTTCGTCAGTAAAGCCGGTTCTTTGATTAGCGGAAAATCTCCATCACCTGTTTTGAAATAGAGCGCCAGTTAATACACAGAGCCGTAGATCACTGACAAGCTACGCCAATTAATCACCCGCGAAAATGAACGTGGTATTGCGTAGCTTGTCAGTGATCTACGGCTCTGTGTATTAACTGGCGCTCTATTTCAAAACAGGTGATGGAGATTTTCCGCAAAATATCATTCGATATATATCGCCCAGCCCTATTTTTGGGTATGTCACAGTTTACTGTTTTGCTATCTTCACTATCCTATAAATGAACTATAGTGTCTTGCACCCACTAGTAAAAAAATAAAAATTACATCTGGTGTCTGAATAAATTTTGGTTTGACTGTATATGTGTATTTTTGTTTTGTTTTTTTGTTTTCTTTAGTAAGTAGTTAATAATTTGTACTGGAATGTATTCACTCCGCCAAATTCATCTTTAATTCTCAAACGCTCAAATCGTCACGTACTAGCAGTAGAGGATATGTACGTCAGAATGACTAAAGAATAATAATTTCACAAATATGCGCTGGAGAGATGCTCGAAAGCCACGTTTGGGATGCCAGCCGTTTGTGTTGTTGTTATAATTGGACATAAGTGGTTGCCAGTGTCATCTATTCTGCTGCTTATCCTTATGTACAGTGAAGTCAAAAACAAGACCAAACTTGGTCGTTTAAACATTTCTAAACAAGGATAATTATGATTTACATTAAAAAAAAAAGAAATATTTTGTACTCTGCACTATTATTAGGTCACTACTCAAATAAGTGGCATTGATCATGACCCTTTGCTTAGACAGTCAGATGTTCTTGCTTCTGTTGACGCAAGATTGCAAAGCTGAATGTACAATCAAAATATTTTCAGTAATAGTTTGACAGATTTTTGAACTTCTTTGTACAGTTTCAAACCTAAAGGCGCTGATAAAAGTGTATGTACAGTTTGTGCTTCGGTACACACCCCTACACACACCCATTTATGCCTCATAAGGGAACACTTGGCCACGGATCTGCTGCTTTTACAGAATCAGGCGTTCCGTCTGTATATGGAAGGACTGGCACTTCAGGCTTCATTAAAACTAGATTTCATTGGGGCACATACTTGTGCTCCCTTCATGGAAAATGGAAAGGCAGAGTCATGGTAAGAGTGTTGCTCCAGGAGGAAAGAAGCAGCGTATGATTTCTGCCGTTCTGCTCTTCTGGAATAGAGGGGCCCTGGAACAACTGAATGTTCATGGGAAACCAGGCCTCGGGCGTTCAGCCAGAAAGATGCAGAAGTGCTGGTCACTGTCCCTCTCCTGGGCATGGCCCCCAACCTTCAAGAAGAAAAATGCTTTTTCCTGTTTATAAAAGCTAACATCTGTGCAGCAAAACGCTCCTCGACTGCAGATGAAAACGTCTCATGACCCTAAATGGTCTTCATAATAGTTTAGATAGTATGTCATGTAATATGACTTTCAGGAATATGTCTTTTGTTTTGAAACCCAAGACTTTCACACACTCAGAAAGATCATACTGTACAACAGGTGCATCTGTGTTTCCTAAACAGGTGGTTTTTGTCACGATTCCTCAGTTTCAGTAGTCAATGGCAATACCATTGAAATCTCATGATTTTATGAAATGTTTTCTGCAGCAAAACTAATATGCTGTTGAAAATGGTAGCTTATTTAAAAATGGTAAAAATATAAATATCAGTTACTCTTATTTTTCTAGACATGCTTATTTTTGTAGGCATATACTGTTTATGGTAACGTTACAATACGGTTCAAATTGTTAACGTTAACTTTATGAAATTTATGCAACCTTAAAAAAAAATTAAAAAATCAGTAGAAATCAACATTAACCTATGATAATAAATACGGTAAAGTATTGTTAGTTCATGCATTAATGCTAATGCCTTAACAAATGTTAACAAATTGAAACTTATACATTTTAGAATATAAGTTTTATTATATTCAAGATTATTATAAAACTACTTATTGTAAAGTTTTATTATATTTTAAATCATTATATTATTACATTTTACATACGTTTTTAGATATGTGTTGTTTATATTAAAATTTGTGGGTTTTTAATTTTTTTTAATGTATTCATGTCCTAGGCTTTGAGTTCATCTTTTTATGCTTTCTGTGGTGATTGACTAACTAACTAACTAACTAACTAACTAACTAACTAACTATATATATATATATATATATATATATATATATATATATATATATAAGGGCTGGTAAGTGATTAAAATTTTTAATCTAATTAATTACACGATGGGGCGATTAATTAATCTAATTAATCGCAAATTAATCACACATCAAATTTGGCTGAGAAAGTACTCCCAAAAGATCATTTTAAAGTCAATATTGTGTAAAGTATCAAACAGACATTACAAAAAGTAGCTGCAGCAAGAAATATTTTGTTTGATAAAAATTTATTACATATACTCTTTTGAACCATGAGGGTGCGTACATGATGACACAATTGTCATTTTTGGGTGGGTGAACTATGAACTAACTATGAACTACCTTTAATAATGTATTTTATTATTATTACTATGGAAATATGAAATTATTTCTTTAATGAAACGATACTCTAAATAATAAACTAAAACTGCCAGTAGGTGGTGGTAAATGTCTTAATGATTAAGTCATCGAGTCAATTATTCATTCATTTGATTCGTTCAAATGGCTGATTCATTCAGGAGTGAAGTAAATGATTCTTTATGAATGGACCATTGAATCATTAGGGTTGTTCGACTTGAAGCAGATCACCATCAGTCCGATCGGTGTGTGACATCAAAGTACCGCGAGAGCTATAGAGAGCAGACAACTCCTTATGGTTTTAAATCTCTCTCGCGGTACTTTGATGTCATACACCGATCGGTCTGTGCAGTGCCGCTTCAAATCCAACGCGCCTATGGCCAATGGTTCAACGTGCCAAATTCAAAAAACGTGCCAGTTCATTCAAAACGTGCATTAAGAAATGAAATGCCGCTGTGTTGCTCGGAGACGAACAGATCTGCTTTGTCTTTATATTTTCGTTTGCAAAAAATTGAGCAAAACAGACAACATTGTGTCTAAACTAACACAATATTAACTTCTTACTTACTGAACTGTTGTATAAGATCAGTACATTGCACTCGTGTGATATTGCTTAACTATATGATGTAAATATGAGACAAAAACTCAAACGGGGGCATTTTTGCACTATATTTTGAATTTTAGGGACATTCTAACTACGTTCTCTAGGCTCCATTTGTCATCAGTCAACTGAATGCAATGTCAGATGACCCACATAGGTCTGGGGCGGGGCAAGTGCGTTAAATGCATTAATAATTTTGATTTTAATGCGTAATTAATTAATCTAATTTTGACTTTATATGTATATATATATATATATATATATAAGGATGAACTCAAAGCCTAGGACATGAATACATGCACTTTTGGGAATGCCATCTTTCATTTATCTTTCTGATTGCTTTAATTATTGTTATTGATAATTATTGATAATTTTTTAATTACTTGATACAGAAGTAGTAGTAATTTTATATGCCTGTTATGGACTTTTTTGTGATAATCTTTTGTTTTGCTGTAGGTATGTGCAGTATTTCAGCGGTCTGCTCTCTGGTCACATCAAGATCAACAACAAGCCCCTGTTTCTGCACCACGTCATCATGCACGGGATCCCAAACTTCGAGTCCAAAGGAGGTGAGCTGAAATGCTCTGACTGTTGGCCATTTGTCAGCGACTGCCGGAGGTGTTGAAGGCAGGTTTCAGGGGTTCATCTCAACTCCCGCTGCTTTTGACGCCTCCCTGTCAGACTGACAACATACTGCTCTATTACACACATCTCTGGTGATCCGATCTCAAGAGGTCAGCGCTAAATACAGGTGTAGACGGGGTCCAGAATGTTTTGTGATCCGATCATTGAAACCACAGTCGGAGGTAGTCAGAAACACGTGTGACCACATCGCATTTGTAGTGTAAATGAATCCATCCTCCCTAGACAGTGACAAATTAAAAAACAGAAAAAAGATTAAAAATGAAAATAAATAAAATTATTATTGACAAAAAGCACCAATACTGAATCAATCAACTCGATTGCTTAATGAACTCATAACAATAAATTATCTCATTATTTTAAAGGCATAGTTCTCCCAAAAATAATTACAATTATGTTTTTACTTTTTTTTTCTGCAAAACATGATATTTAGAAGAATGTTTTTTTTTTTTAACTGTTTTTGTCCATACAGTAAGCCATTAGGGTCTAAAGCAACACTGGTGTGATATCAATTATGTAAGAAAAATATACTCACTTTTAAAAATTATATTACAATTATTTTTTTTTTATTAACTTTTGATATAGAAATAGTACTATTTTATTTTGTTTTGTTTTGTGTTTTGTTTTATAAGTGGTGTAAGTGGTTATTATTTTTTTTGTGGTCCACCAACTTTCAAAATTTGAGAACCATTATTTTAAAAGAAAACCATCCAATCAAAACATTTAGAACTATATAAATTCAGTGTCTTAAGTTTGGGTGATGTCAACAAGTTCAGTTAAGTAAGTAGAAGGTCAGCTTAAATAAATGATGCATGTAGTTATTATATCTCATGCACTCTTTTCAACAAAATCCAATCACATGTATTCTTGTAATGCTGCATGTAAATACCAACCTATAAACATTATAAAAAGTCTTGCCTTGTATATCTTCCAAGACGCATGTTAATACTGGGTATAAACAGGATCTGAGAGAGTTGTAGAGACAATTTTTACTCCAAAAGGAAGACGAGACGAGCCCTTTAGATACTCCACTTCTAGAGCTCTAGTAACGCTGCCTTTGTTCTTTCACTTTCTCTCATGGTTTCTCAGGTTGCCGCCCTTTCCTCAAGATCTACCAGGCTATGCAGCCCGTCTACACATCTGGGATCTAGTAAGAAACACCCCATGTTTTCCTACACGGTATTGCTCAGGCTTCCCTGGCATGTAGCCCAGCCTTCAAGAGGTCCAATCACAAGTGGCCCTCTGTGTTTGGGGGGTTTCTGAATCACACACACTCAGAGGAGCCCACATGTGCTTTTCCCATACATCACTGAACTGTAGCTTCCTGCATGCTCTCAGACTGCAGCTGTGGGGTTATCAGAAAGGATGACCCTGTCTGTTAAATGCAAATAGAAAGATGTGTTTGCCAGCCATGCATTGATAAGTTTAGGCTAATGTTTATGTTTAATGTGTTTTTTTTTGTGGATAATGGTTATGTGTCTGTCTGATGTTTGCAGTAACGTCCAAGGAGACAGTCAGACCAGTATCTGCATCACCATTGAACCCGGACTGCTTCTGAAAGGAGACATCCTGGTAAGAATGAATCTCAAAAAACCTGTCCAAAAAAAAAAAAAAAAATTCCAAGTCATATTTCACCCCAAAGTAAAATAAAATAAAAACAATGAAGCCTATTTTAGGACCATATAGATCTGACATATTTTATGACAGTTTAATACATTTTCACCCCTATATATATTATATATATACAGGTGCTGGTCATATAATTAGAATATCATCAAAAAGTTGATTTATTTCACTAATTCCATTCAAAAAGTGAAACTTGTATAA